>WSYH01013625.1:0-16812 GCA_036426205.1 Ascaphus truei
TCAACATGCACAAGTCTAACCCACGCCGACTGCTCTCTGTCTTTGATACTCTACTCAAACCACCATCAGCTGCCTCTCCTTCCTCCATCTCCGCTCAGGACTTTGCTGACTATTTTAAGGAAAAGGTGGAATCCATACGGCAGAACATCCCCTCTGTTTCTTCTTCCCATCCTACACCTCTTCCTAACTCTCCTCCTGCCTTCCTTGACTCTTTTTCCACTGTCTCAGAGGAGGATGTGTCGCTGTTGATCGCCTCGTCTCCCTCTACCACTTGCCCTCTCGACCCCATTCCCTCCCATCTCCTAAAACCTCTTGCTCCTACTATAATCCCTACGCTCACACACATTTTTAACTCCTCCCTCTGCTCTGGAACCTTTCCATCCTCCTTTCCATCCTTACTCAAAAACAGCAAGCTTGACCCTACCTGTGTTTCTAACTATCGACCTGTCTCCCTCCTGCCTTTTGCCTCTAAACTCCTTGAACGTCTTGTATTCTCTCGCTTGCTCCATTTTCTCAACACCTATTCTCTTCTAGACCCTCTACAATCTGGCTTCCGCACTGCTCACTCCACCGAAACAGCCCTCACTAAAATAACTGACGACCTCCATGCTGCCAAAGACAGAGGTCATTACACTCTGCTCATATTACTCGACCTTTCTGCAGCATTTGACACAGTGGACCACCCTCTTCTCCTCCACATTCTCTATACTCTAGGTATTCGGAACAAAGCTCTATCCTGGATCTCATCCTACCTCTCCCATCGTACTTTCAGTGTCTCTTCTGCTAACACCTCCTCCTCCTCTATTGATCTCTCTGTGGGGGTACCCCAGGGCTCTGTCCTGGGACCTCTTCTCTTTTCTCTGTACACACTCTCTCTAGGTGACCTAATAACATCTTTTGGGTTTAATTATCACCTCTATGCCGACGACACACAAATATACTTTTCAACACCTGACCTTACACCTGCTGTACAAACCAAAGTTTCTGAATGTCTCTCTGCTATATCATCCTGGATGGCCCTCCGATATAGTGTTCGACAAACCTATACATTTGCTCGCCCCGGGCGAGTGGATTTAACCCCCGGCCGAGTAAATATTGGCCCAAGCAGCACACGTTTGGTACTAGGTGGCGATATATATATATATATATATATATCTATCTATATAATTAATTATTTTTTTTAAACCACTTAATTTAGATCTTTCAGCTGTGGAGGGTCAATCTCATATTTAAACCAGTTAATCCGATTTAAAAAAAAAAAGTTTATTTGTATTGATTATGGGCTCATTTGATTTTAGCTTGTGAGCTCACTCCTTAGTGTAACTATTCAGTAGTGACTGTAAGAATAATTATTATTCTCCCAAGAAAACTACATATGAAGTCACATCCTACTAATGTCACACAAGTATTAAAATGACTCATCCTTCACAGGATAAATACAGTCACTATCTGTAGCTGACTGCTGTACTGTGAGGGTACAGGAAAATAAGATATGGAATCAAACAGCACTGGGAGGGGTCAGTGGAGCATGTTACTACAGTCAGAAAAGTATACAAACATTAATATGCACCCACTTTCAAAACCAAGAATTCATACACAAAAGGGTGACAAGTTTAATCTTTTAGGTACTGCCATAGGGAATGTAATAATTACATCTTAACATAACTATAGTTGGTGTGAAGCAAAAAAAAAGTGTTGGTTCTGAAAGACAACCAACTTGAAAGAGGCAACACCCAACTTGGCTTCCATTTTAATAACTTGGGCCCTACTATTTCTTCTCTTCTGTCCACCCAAAGCATTTCAGGATTCCTTTAATGTATAGGCTTGATCCATTGCTTCCACTCATTCAGTATTTTCTTAGAGTTTCCTACTATCATAATGGCTTAAGCATACCGTTTTTGGATTTGTTTACAAATATAGTACAAAATGTTAGACGTGGTTTTTGAAGTCACGCAGCATTAGAAAGGACAATAATTGTCAAGTCTGAAAAGAAGAGGGACACAGGGTTTTTTTTTTTGGCTTGTCTCGAAGTCTGCAATAAAAGAAGCATAAAGGAACCCACCATAGATGGGGGAATAAAGAACACTGGAGCCTAGAAAGACCTTCATGGAATCCCTGAATCATTTGCAATAAGAATTCCAGTGGCGTCATGGCAATTGTTCGCCATCAATATTTTATTGCCATCAGAGAACATTATCTTACTGTATACTGCTATCCACAATGGTTTGGTATAATCAGAATTTTTTTTTTACAATTTCCCACCTATCATTTGCTAATAGACCAATACAAATGTGGACAGTAATGTACACACCAATGATAAGCATGCATACCTACTAATAATTTACAACACAAAAAATAGAATAAAATTAATATTTAGAGCTCACAAAACCATCTTTATTTAAAAGTATTTTTTTTTTTTTTTTAGAGATACAGGCCATTGAAAGTAATAACGAAGTTTACTCAAAGCAAAATTCTCAATGCTATGATAGATTTGGTAAGGTGCACACTGACGTGAATGTGTTACTAAGCCCCATTGTCTACTGACAAAAGATCCCCAAAGTACTGATTTCCAGGCAGCATTAAAGCTTTCGTGTTAAACTACGGATGTATATTTTACAGCGAACAGAGGACATATCGTGAATCCTGGTAGCCGAGGAGAGCTGCTATCGGCACCTAATTCGCAGCCTTATCAACATAACCTCTCTTACGGATTGCCTTTGGGGCACTATCCAGGGAGGAAATACCCACGGAGTAGCCACTCAGAGGGAATATCAAGAGGATATATGATGCCTTGTTTTGTTCTTTTGTTTCCTTGTCTGAGATGCAGACCCTGGTCAGGTGGATAACCTGACAGCCATCATATAATCCCGCATTAATTGAGGTCTATGCATCAAACTCAACGTTAGTCAAAATGTGAGCTCAAACTTTAGAAGAGGAACCAGAAAATTGTGCCATATTTGAACATATTACACTGTATGTTCTTTTCTTGTTTCCACATATTTTCGGAACACCCTGCGCCCAAGAGAACCTATGCCAAGTTTTATTACAATACAAGGAATATAGATGCAGTAAGTGCAGAAAGACAAATGTAATTTTGTGAGAAAGGCGTCCCATGCCCCGAACAGCTCACAATATTAGTTTAAGAGAAAGGTGCAACCGTTGCAATATATTTGTAAAGTATAACGCAGTTAGTGAATGAACAGTTAAAACCGTATAAATGATAACTAGTCTTTAAAGAGGCAATCCAAGCAGGCAATGTTTTTTGCGGGTTTTTTTTAACATACTGTAGGTTTGACGAAAGGGGTCTCCCTAGATGAACCCCCCTAATCTCGGCTCAGAGATCCCTGCTTCTAGAAATACCTCCGTAGTAGATGCAGATAGCCTCTCCGGCTTGGCTAGCAGGGATCAAGTAATGGCTGCATTTGAAAGCTCCCGCGCCCTGCGGGCTTATAGGAAGCCGTATCAGCAGGTGAGCCTTCCTATTGGCCCATGTGGCACGGAAGCTTTAAAAAGCAGAGATACCGGCCCCCCTTCCGGAAGTATCTGTGGAAGTCGAGGGTCCCCGGAGCTGACGATAGGGATTAGCTCTGGAGACCCCTGCTTCAATACACACACACGGATTACTCCTTTACATGTTCATAGTATGCACATAAGTATTTATAAAAAGGGCATTGGCGCTAGCTCACGTTTTAAATATTGCTCTAATCCGGTTTCAAACAGCTAAAACGGTGGACTAAAGCCAGGATTAAGTACAAAACAAATCACTGCCATTATATTCACCAGCAACAACCATTATATTAAAAAAAAGTCTGGCAACTGCAGTAGACCAAGTACTTAAGTGAAAAATATTAAGAGGAAAATAAATAAGTATGCAGAGCAGGAGAGAATATAAATGAGAGCACTTATTGAACATCTCAGATCTAATTTAATAATTCACAAAATGTATGATTTTGGGGGGGGGGGGGGGTTTAATACCAAGGAAGAATAAACTTACGATACATACAACAATTTTATATAGTATATATACAGGCATAACCCGGTTTAAGGACACTCACTTTAAGTACACTCGCGAGTAAGGACATATCGCCCAATAGGCAAACGGCAGCTCACGCATGCGCCTGTCAGCACGTCCTGAACAGCAATACCGGCTCCCTACCAGTACCGAAGCTGTGCACAAGCGGGGAGACTATAGAGCCTGTTACAAATGCATAATCTACATCTGTAATGCACGTATATGACGATTGCAGTACAGTACATGTATCGATAAGTGGAAAAGGTAGTGCTTCACTTTAAGTACATTTTCGCTTTTCATACATGCTCTGGACCCATTGCGTACGTTAATACGGGGGATATATATATATATAAATATAGATCTTTTTTATTTTTATTTTATTATTTAAAAAAAAATTTTTTTTAAAGGATTTCCATTTTCAAATAATTTTCAAGTTGGGTTCCTGCAATTTGCCAAGAGCAATAGTCGAAGACAAGTTATTGCTCAAACCTAATTATTTACAAGTCTGTTGTCTTTCCCTTTTATGGGCCAAGTTAACTCCAATTACAGGACAAAACACATTGTAGTTGTCATCTTTAAGCATTAAATAGAAGCAGCAGTGTTAGTCCAGTTGCGACTAAATAAATGAATACTTCAGCATTGACGATATCCTTTTGGACCAACATTTGATATTATAAGACAAGTTTGGGGGGGGGGGGGGGAGAGAGAATGTTCCTTTGAGAATTTGGATTTTTAAACCATCCATGGAATGATCCGGCTGTGAAAAGTGCTGTTCCACTGGAGTGTAGTATCACCCTTCATGGTGTTTTATTGTACGTCTATGTAGGTTCATCCTTGTTTGAAGTTTTTGGCTGGATTCACCAATGCAGCATCCTTGGTCACATTAGCTGCATTGAAATCATATATACCATATTGTTGGATGTGCAGTATGATCCTTTAACATTCAATGTTCAATGTGTGTGTCTGTCTGTGGGATCATAGGTTTGCCAAGTGTGCAGCTTGTGATGTTGCATGGTCAGTATTACACTTTGTTCAACTAAAAGTCAAAACCCAGGAGAGCATTCTGTATGTAAAAACCTTTAAAATACACAGTAAGAAAAACATGAAAATGGCATAATAGGTTCTCACTTAGATGTATTCTTAACTTTCAACACCTGGGTGAGGGTTGGGCGATTTTGACTCCAGGAATGTAAATAGTTCATAAGGTGTGACAGATCTTTCCCACCAGACTGAGAACATATCAAGATTAGTATTTGTTTAAAGTTAAAGTTGATGAGAAATGTAAAGCAAAACAAACTCTTGGCTCAGGGTAAAATAAATATTGACTGACTATTAATGTAATATTGGAGCATTTTTGTGAGTTTCCCAACAAACTGTCAAGTAAACCGTAAAACCAACAATTCCACTGGCAAACAGGCCAACTATGGCATTGTATGCAATGATCTGGGGCACTTGTGGCCAACTCCAGTCCTCAAGGGCCCCTAACAGGTCAGGTTTTAATAATATCACTGCTTCAGCACAGGTGGCTGAGCCACCTGTTAAAGCTGGGGTACCCTTAAAACCCGACTTGTTTGTGGCCCTTGAGGACTGAAGTTGGCCACAACTGCACTACGGCTTTTCTACTAGTAAAACACCACAAGAGAAAACAAGTAAACACAATGTCCACCAAAGCATTGATGAACACAAACTTAAGGGGGGCGGGGTTACAGTAACCCCTTAAATGTGGGTGTAGAACAGGAATTGTCAGCACCCCCACTCCATCCAACAACATTGGCGCCTAAAAATTCTGTCTGGCTCCTTTTTATTTATTTTTTACATTTTTGGCCAGTGCTGCATGATAAAATGCACTCATTGCAGACATATTTGGTATGAAAAATAAAATTAAACCACCATTTAATTTTTTTTAAATTATAATTACATTTTATACTAATCTGTTTATTTGTGTTCCCATTGTAAATAAATCCTTAGTAAGGTTTTAACAATGTTCCGCCAATCTCATTTTTACAGTTCTCTGAAAAGAAAAAAGAAAAATTTGAACAATTACGTAAAACAAACAAATATCTGTTAAATGTAAATGAAACTTGTGATTCATTCTGGGTCATCTAGAGTATCATAACCGCTAAAACCAATAAGCTTCAGAGTACACCATCCTATAAACAGTCAAGAAAAACACTGGGATTTAATTGATAAAAAGGTATGTTGCATCATATGTTAAAAGCAGCAGTCATGCTAATTCCAAGATCGTTTCCCAAGCAGTAATACTTGTTAACTCCTTTTAGGCAAGATAATAAAAATATATGATGCAAATGTTGAAAAAAATATTCACACCGTCAATCCTTTAGTGAAGTATAAAAGATTTTTTTTAAGTGGTTGCTTTTGGCGTTTAGGATTATAGTTCAGTAATTGAATTTCTTTTAGTAGATGCCTCAGAGGGTAAAGCTTCTAAAATGGAAAAAAAAAAACAGCTAAAGCACATGCTCTGTAAAAAGGCAGAGAAACCAAGATCTCCTTGAGATTGTTGAACATCTCTTCAGTAATTTCCGGTACTATTCTTATAAACTGCAGGTGGAAGGATGAGTATGTAAAATTAATTTCTCAACAGGAAAAGCCAGTGCCATTGTGAAACCCAGCCAAAAATTCAGAAAGAAATGACCTCAAGCCCGAAAAGCTGCAAGTTACAGCAGAAGTGTAATACTGGAAAACATACATTTTAGCCTTCCTGCTGTCTTTTCCCAACCTTATATTAATAGAGGGATACCCCGGTTTAAGGACACTCACTTTAAGTACACCCACGAGTAAGGACATATTGCCCAATAGGCAAACGGCAGCTCACGCATGCGCCTGTCAGCACGTCCTGAAGAGCAATACTGGCTCCCTACCTGTGCCGAAGCTGTGCGCAAGCGGGGCGACTATAGAGCCTGTTGCAAATGCGTTATTTACATCAGTTATGCACGTATATGATGATTGCAGTACAGTACATGCATCGATAAGTGGGAAAAGATAGTGCTTCACTTTAAGTACATTTTCGCTTTACATACATGCTTTGGACCCATTGCGTACGTTAATGTGGGGTATGCCTGTATTGTCCACTAGCCCCGAGACTCCCTGTTCAAAATTACAGCAAAGCAGCATTCCCAATTTTTTGTTTTTGTTTTTACAAGAAGTGTCCTGGGTGCATTAAATAGGTTTTAAGATAATATATTAATCTGTTTTCTAATATGCTTGCAAACATGTACATATGGTTAGCATCAAATAAACAGTCAACTCAACTTGAACTTTGACAAACAGAATCAAGATAGGCAAAAAAAAAAAAATTGGTCAAATAATGTTAAGTCATGAAGAAAACTCTCCCCTCAGGATAGCAACACCTCACTTGCGACGCATGAGCACACTTTGCAAAAGTTACTGCAGTGGAATCATAAATGAAGATTTAAAGCAGCAAAATACCATGCGAACAGATAAGAAAAAAATAGTGTATACTGTTAATCATATACTACATACATACTACAATATAAACAACATATATCATGCATCAGAGCGTCGACGGAGGACTTGATCTGCACCTGACAATCGCCCCTGTTTGTCTCAGACGCTCATGTTATCTGGCCCTGCTGTAAGTAGGGTTTTGGGTTTTAACCCCTTGATGACCCACTGCAGCAGGCTCCTTTTGTTTTAATAAATAGTTCATTTTTCAGCTTCTGTGTTATATGTAGTTTTATGTTGTCTGTCCTTTATGTTGTTTATATTGTATGTAGTATATGATTAACAGTATACACTATGATATTTTTCTTTTTATCTGTTCACATGTCACAGACCCATTGATTGGAATTTTCACATCTTACTGGACCCATTGGACTTTTTCACCCATTGGACTCACTCTATTGGACATTATCTTACACTGTGGGCACTGGTTTGTATTTGTATTCTCTGTGTTCCATCTGGTGTTGTTCACACCAGCTTCTCCTGGCTGCCCCGTTATATATTTTTCATTTTCTGCATATTGCTGCATATATGTTATAGTTTCTGTAGAGAATAGCACTTTCAAGCACATTTCTTTTGTGTAGCAAAATACCATGTACTACATCTTTGTTATATGACTAAAGCAGGGGGTCTCAGGAACTGAACCCCATTCATTTCAGATCTGGGGACCCCCTGCTTCCTCCAGAGATGGTGCCAGTATGAGAGTTTTAATGTCCAGATAAAATGAGCCAATAGGAAGCTGCAAGGGATGATGTCACAGCTTCCTATTGGCCAGCATGACGCGGGTCATGTAAACGCCACCATATCGTTAGGCACAAATTCCCTGGCTGCAGAGATACAGGTAGCACTACGGAGTTAAGTATCTTACAGTACAGCCGGCACAAGATACTAGATTTTTTCAAACGATATGCTAGGCGGCAAAAATAGAAAAACCACAAATACTTGCATGCCTGACACAGGTCCCGAAACTAAGTTCATTCACCCAACTGACAGGTCATACTGTGATCAAACTGCAGGCAGGGATGCTGGTCAGTGACATGCAAATGAAAAAACACTAGAACCTACAGATAGCTAGGGACAGACTACATGTAAAGAGGCAATCTTTAAAGTGGCCCTTTAAGTGGCATACAATGTGTGGAGATCAACGGAAGTGGAACAAGTGGATAACAGAACACCTATTGGTTCTGGATACTCAATTTCACCTGCGCTGGAAAGACAGTTTCTATCCCGACTTTAGAGACAGCACTCTTCACTCGAGATCACCTCCACTCATATTGCCTCTCACAACTTACACGCTATCCTAACGTAATTTTCACTGCCCAGTCCTCACTCACCTCAACACTGCCGTGATTACACCAGAAATCACGCGCAACTTCAAACCAATCAAATGCAATGAAGCGCACACACCAATCGAGACGGTAGCGCCGCAACGTGCTGCAAAGCTTCTGTCTCAGAGATTTGAAATTTTGTACTTCACAAGCGACGGCCGCACCATGTGATTGGCACGGCCAATCACAGTGCATCTTAACCAAACCAGGAAGTAATGAACTGGTCATTTCTCCTCTGCTACAAATCGCTTCTGCATGTGCACGTGTAGCGCCGCTACGAAGACATCACTGGATCGCTCTGCAGTTTCTGGTATAATTGAGGCCTAAACTATCAGTGCTACCGCTTCCATGTCTCCTCTACTACTTATATTTGCACTGATCTCCCTTTTCAAATTACAGGTGTAATTTCAGTACAGGCGGGCCCCACTGATATGGCAGGTTCGGTTCCAGGCCCCCACCAAAAAGTGGAACATAGCATTTGTGCGCTACGCACAAAAAATAACCTGTGTTCACCGGCGATATCCATCCCTCCTCCTCCATCCCAGAATGCAGCATTCTGCGCATGCAGCGTCAGACGGCCCCTTCTGCGAATGCACAGAAACATGACTGAAGCCAGGAAACAATACAGCCATATTGGCGGAACGCAGAGAAGCGGGGCCCTAATATATATCTGGCTTCCGCACTGCTCACTCCACCGAAACAGCCCTCACTAAAATAACTGACGACCTCCATGCTGCCAAAGACAGAGGTCATTACACTCTGCTCATATTACTCGATCTCTCTGCAGCATTTGACACCGTGGACCACCCTCTTCTCCTTCACATTCTCCATACTCTAGGTATTCGGAACAAAGCTCTATCCTGGATCTCATCCTACCTCTCCCATCGTACTTTGTGTCTCTTCTGCTAACACCTCCTCCTCCTCTATTGATCTCTCTGTGGGGGTACCCCAGGGCTCTGTCCTGGGACCTCTTCTCTTTTCTCTGTACACACACTCTCTAGGTGACCTAATAACATCTTTTGGGTTTAATTATCACCTCTATGCCGACGACACACAAATATACTTTTCAACACCTGACCTTACACCTGCTGTACAAACCAAAGTTTCTGAATGTCTCTCTGCTATATCATCCTGGATGGCCCTCCGACGCCTTAAACTCAACATGGCTAAAACAGAGCTCCTCATACTTCCTCCCAAACCTGGCCCTACTACCTCCTTCCACATTACTGTTGGAACTACAATCATTCACCCAGTAGCCCAAGCACGCTGCCTAGGGGTCACGTTCGACTCCTCTCTCACATTCGCCCCTCACATTCAAAACATTTCTAAAACTTGTCGCTTTTTCCTCCGCAATATAACAAAGATACGCCCTTTCCTCTGTTGCTCGACTGCTAAAACTCTGACTCAGGCCCTCATTCTCTCCCGTCTTGATTACTGTAACCTCCTGCTGTCCGGCCTTCCTGCCTCTCACCTGTCTCCCCTACAATCTATCCTAAATGCTGCTGCCAGAATCACTCTACTCTTTCCTAGATCTGTCTCAGCATCTCCCCTCATGAAATCCCTCTCCTGGCTGCCGATCAAATCCCGCATCTCACACTCCATTCTTCTCCTCACTTTTAAAGCTTTACATTCTTCTGCCCCTCCTTACATCTCATCCCTAATTTCTCGGTATGCACCATCCAGACTCTTGCGTTCTTCTCAAGGATGTCTTCTTTCTACCCCCTTTGTATCTAAAGCCCTCTCCCGCCTTAAACCTTTTTCACTGACTGCCCCACACCTCTGGAATGCCCTTCCCCTCAGTACCCGACTAGCACCCTCTCTATCCACCTTTAAGACCCACCTTAAGACACACTTGCTTAAAGAAGCATATGAATAGCACTGTGGATATTCTAAACACGATACATAATGCTTGGCCCCCTGCAGACGCACTTACCAGAACTCCCTCCTACTGTCTCTGTACGTTCTCCCTACCTACCAATTAGACTGTAAGCTCCTCGGGGCAGGGACTCCTCTTCCGAAATGTTACTTTTATGTCTAAAGCACTTATTCCCATGATCTGTTATTTATATTATCTGTTATTTATTTGATTACCACATGTATTACTACTGTGAAGCGCTATGTACACTAATGGCGCTATATAAATAAAGACATACAATACAATACAATACAATACAATACATGTTTCTTTCTACCAGTCTCATTATTCCTCCAACTCCATTCATATACCTCCAGCTCTCCTTCCTTCACTTCTCATTTCACATGAACTCCTTTCCTGTTTGCTCCCACTGACACTACATCTCAAAACACACCTCTTTAACGAAGCATGAGCAGCTCTGTAGTTTATACTATTCACCTCATCCATTGACCTTGACCCCTTGCAGATGCACTTACCAGAACAACCTCCAACTATCTCTATGTTCTTCCTACTTACCATTTAGACTAAGCTCTTCGGGACAGGGACTCCTTTTCCTAATGGTACTTTTGTCTCAAGCGTTTATTCCTATTATATGTTATACTAGCTGAGAGACCCGGCGTTGCCTGTGAGTTAAATTTCCCGCTAGGAGGGGGGGGGGGGGTGGACACAGTGGACAGGATGGGGCAGCACACATTGAGACATGGAGAGGGGGGGGGACACAGTGGACAGGAGGAGGGTGGGGGGACACAGTGGACAGGAGGGGGGGACACAGTGGACAGGAGGAGGGGGGGGGGAGACATGGACAGGAGGGTGGGGGGGGGGGAGTACGTGTACGGAGGGGTGGGTGGGAGAGTGGACAGAGGGTGGGGGGGAATGGACAGGAGGGTGGGGGGGACAGTGGACAGGAGGGTGGGGGACAGTGGACAGGAGGGTGGGGACGTGGACAGGAGGGGTGGGCATCATGGACCAGGAAGGGGTGGGACAGTGGACAGGAGGTGTGGGACAGTGGACAGGAGGGTGGGACAGTGGACAGGAGGGTGGACAGTGACGGGGGGGGACAGTGGGACAGAAGGGTGGGACGTGGGACAGTGGACAGGAGGGGTGGGACGTACAGACAGTGGACAGGAGGGGGTGGGACAGGGACAGTGGACCGGAGAGGGTAGGTGAACAGGGATAGTGGACAGGAGGGGTGGGACGGGACAGTGGACAGGAGGGGTGGGACGGGACAGTGGACAGGAGGGTGGGACGGGACAGTGGACAGGAGGTGGGACGGGACAGTGGACAGAGGGGTGGGACGGGATACAGGGTGTACAGGAGGAGGGGGAACGGGTACAGTGTGACAGGAGGGGTGGTACGGGACAGTGACAAGTGGGGTGGACGGGAGTGGACAGGAGGGGTGGGACGGACAGTGGACAGGAGGGGTGGGACGGACAGTGGAACAGAAGGGGGTGGACGTGACAGTGGACAGAGGGTTTGGGACGGGCAGTGGACATGAGGGGATGGGACGGGACTTGGACAGGAGGGGTGGGACGGACAGTGTGCAGGATGTGTGGTGGACGGACAGTGGACAGAGGGGTGGGACGGGACCAATGTTGACAGGAGTGGTGGGACGGACCATGGACAGTGAGGGTGGGACGGACAGTGGACAGGAGGGGTGGACGGACAGTGGACAGGATTGTTGGGGACGGACAGTGACAGAGGGGGTGGGAACGGACGAGAAGGTAGGACGACGGAGGGGGGGACGAGTACAGGGTGGACGAAGACAAGGAGGGTGGGAACGGACAGTGGACGAGGGGTGGGACCGGACAAGTGGGACGGAGGGTTGGTAGCGGACATTGGACAGGAGGGTGGGGAACGGACAGTGGAACAGGAGGGGTGGGACGGAACAGGAGAGGGGGGACCGTGGACGAAGGGACATGGACTGGGGGGGACAGTGGGACAGGAGGGGGGGACGGTGGACAGTGGGGGACGGTGGAAACAGGAGGGGGGCGAAAAGACCCATGGACGAACAGGAGGGTGGGGGACGCAGTGGAAGGGAGAGGGGGGACGCAGTGGACAGGGAGGGGGGGACTCAGTGGACCGGAGGGGGGGGGAACTGCACGGGACCGGAGGGGGGGTTGCCTTAAAAATTCCGGGTCCCCCCCTCCTCTCCACGTCCCTCTGTATTTATTCTCGTTTCTTTCTCCGCTCCCCCCTCTTCGCCCCGCTGCCTCCCCCCCCTTCACCCCACACCGTTGACCACACACACACGCCACACCAGAGAAACCAACACAAGAGACGACACCCACCAGAGACCAACCACAACCACATGACCGAGCCCAACAGCACACACAGACGGCCCTCACCGGCCCCCATCGGGGCAGCAGCGAGAACCCGCGTAACAGCGCCCTCCGCCCCCCCCACCTACTCCGCACACACCTCTTCCCCCACCACATAGACCACACACACAAATAGACACACAGCACAACAGAGACACACACCAGAGACACACACAACAAAGCATAACACCCACCAACAACAGCAACATACACACACCAGAGACACAACACACAGTGAACCACACACACACAGTGACACACACACACATGTACCCCCAGGGAACAACCACACACCAGTGGACCAAACCCAACCACACATTGACCACACACACCACAGTGTACAACACACACACATTCCACACCCCACACTGTGACACAACCACCCACATTGCACGACACCCCATTTTACACACAGGACACCATCAAAACCACACGTGAAACACACACACAGACACTTACACCCAACCATGCACACACACACAGTGACACAACACCACAGTGACAACACACCACATGACACACACAAACATTGACACACACACCACAGTTAAACACACAGACCCTCCCTTGCACACATCACCTGTCATCCTTCCTCCGTCCCCCTCCCGCCCTACCCTCCTCTCCCACCGCTAGGACATGTCCCCCTCGGTCCGCCCACGAGTCACCTGCAGCTTCGTAGGGGGTCCTTTTCCGTTCGCCGTTCTCCATCTTAGGTCACCTCGGGCTCCTGCCTTTCTTGCAGCTCCAGATGCAGTGCCGCTGCCCACTGCCCCTGTACCCCCGCCGGGGATTGGAGGGTGACTGAACGCCGTTGCGAGTGATAGTGATTAGGGGTGGGGGGGAATAACAGACTGACAGATATATCTATACTAGGAGAAAGAGAGGAGAGAGTGGCCGAGGGGGAGAGAGTGGCATTTGGGTACGTCAGACCCACACAATCTGATTGGCCCTAGGCCTGAGGACCATAATCAATTCACCGCAGCTCTCATAGCACTAAACCTTTCGATTTATATATTAAGATTATTATGTCCCATGTATTACTACTGTGAAGCGCTATGTACATAGATGGCTCTATAGAAATAAAGATGCATACATATAACATGTTTGTTCCCTTGAACAAAATCACAAAAAAGGGCAGTCTTTTCAACAGGGGCGCAGGCAGCCAGAGTTCAGAGATGTTGAATAGGGAGGGGTTGGTGGTTTGGGCAAACAAGAACTTCTGTAAGTTGTAGTACATTTATATGCCTTTGCAAACTGTTACAACAGACTGACTTACAGAGATTGTCCCAAACCATGGTCAAGCCACAATGCACTATTAATTGCAAATTTCAACATAACAATTGCTAAATGTAAACCAATTGAAATGAAGTTTACTAGGAAACTGGGTGCGTTATAACCTCTAAAACTCTACAACATTCCAAGGGGGCAACCCCGATCCAATCCGCCACAAGTGCGATTGGCCATGAAAGTGTGGCAAATTTAGTTTGCCCAAGCTCCTCCCACTGGTAAAATAAACTTTTTTTCCTGATGAGTGTGCTGGATTCCGCTTTCTGAACGATCCAAACGACGTGAACCAGCAGCAGCGTGAAGTGCGGAGGTGATGTGAACGCAGCAGCAGTATAGGCGGAGGGTGATGAGGACAGCAGCAGATGCGATAGTGCGGAGTGAGGGACGGCAGCAGCAGGTGATAGTGCTGAGGTGGAAGGGACAGCAGCATCGGTGTAGTCTGCTTCCCCTCACTCAGCACTAGCACCTCTGGCTGCGTCCCCTCACCTCACACTAACGTGGGGTTTAAATGTGGATTGACAACCTAATTTCTCAAGTTTTAACATGGTGGGGCGCTTTTCAAGGTTCTCATGTCGCCACAACGTGGCTACTTGAAAAATAGGTTGCCCCCCTCTATCTACAGGATCATGTAAATTTCAGGATTTTACTAATTTACACATCTTACACAAAAAGGAAGGGGTACCCCGCTGAGGGGTATGTGTGTAAAACCACTCCCCGCACCACAACCAACAAGCAAGGGTGTATGTTGTATTCCCGTTATATCACAACAACACCTCACTACAAACAAAAACTGTGTAGGGGTTGGTGCTCTACAATCTCTATATAATTTCGAAGTGTCCTATGTTTTCCCGGTGTCTGTAACTGTGTCTCCCCTCTGCCCCTCAACCCTGTACACCGAGACCGCAAGCAATCTCATATGGAACCTGGGCCAGCCATGAGATTGCTCCCTTGGTGACGCCGGCACGCCCCCGCACACCCTCTCATTGGCCTAGGCGAGTGAAGGGGGGGCGCACACACCCCCCCCCCAACAAAAAAAAAAAGCAGACACAACACACACACCCACCACGGCTTTCTACCCCCTTTGTATCTAAAGCCCTCTCCCGCCTTAAACCTTTTTCACTGACTGCCCCACACCTCTGGAATGCCCTTCCCCTCAGTACCCGACTAGCACCCTCTTTATCCACCTTTAAGACCCACCTTAAGACACACTTGCTTAAAGAAGCATATGAATAGCACTGTGGATATTCTGAACACGATACATAAAGCTTGGCCCCCTGAAGACGCACTTACCAGAACTCCCTCCTACTGTCTCTGTACGTTCTACCTACCTACCAATTAGACTGTAAGCTCCTCGGGGCAGGGACTCCTCTTCCGAAATGTTACTTTTATGTCTAAAGCACTTATTCCCATGATCTGTTATTTATATTATCTGTTATTTATTTGATTACCACATGCATTACTACTGTGAAGCGCAACGTACATTAATGGCGCTATATAAATAAAGACATACAATACAATACAATTATATACAAGACATTGCATGCACAGTTAGAGATAATATATATTATAGGCGTATGTAACAGTTACAGAACAGATTAAAATGTGAGACAGCTATAAATTTGAAAGAACTTAGACTGGTTGCGGCTGTGAGAGTCTCCGGTAGATTGTTCCAGTTTTGGGGTGCACGGTAAGAGGAGGAGGAGCGGTTGGATACTTTGCTGAACCTTTGGACTACTTAGCTGGGTTAAGGAACCCCAGCTGCCCCAGTCCACTTTGCGAAGGTCCTTTTTCAATGTTTTAATACATTTGTGAAGCTGCGAAAAGTTTGAATATTACTTGCTCGTTCGCAATAACAATAACATATATTTTGTACGATGCCCTGACAGTGTGCACAGCGCCGTGCACGGGATTGCGCAGGCGTGGAGAGTCTCTGCCCCGCAGAGCTTGCACTTTAAGATTAGTGACTGGCCACAGGGATAATTAAGGGATTCTCACTAGAAGAGCTGACACGATAATGGGACCTGGATTCACCTGCTTCACAGACAGTGACATTACTAGAGCGAAAACGTTCCCCCCAGGAACCAGGCGAAACGCGCCCCCTTATTCAGCCACGGAAAAATGTGCAATCGAGTCAAAGTTTGCAGTTGATTTGCCGAGCATTAGGTCAGTGTGCACTGCAATTTCACTTAAATACAAGGTTTGAAGCAGGGAATCTCTGGAGTTGAACCCCATTAATCTCAGCTCCGAGGACCCCATGCTTCCGAAGATAGCTCTGAAAGGGGCGCCAGAATCGCCTGCAGTTTTCAGCTTCCTTGTCACATGGGCCGACAGGAAGCTGCACCGGGTGACATCACGGCTTCCTATTGGCTCGCAGGGCCCGGAGAGCTTTGAAAATCAGCCAGAGTATGAACCCTGGGGTGGCCACCGGAATCCACTACGGAGGTAAGTATCTCCAGAAGTAGGGGTTCCCAG
>WSYH01013626.1:2183-16811 GCA_036426205.1 Ascaphus truei
ATACATTGTGTAATAACACCATCAATACATAAGTAACTAACCTAACAATATGAAATAAATATAAACATCTATACAACTTTCCTAAGACACTAATAGGTGATATGAGTATATTTAGTGTCTTAGGAAAGTTGTATAGATGTTTATATTTATTTCATATTGTTAGGTTAGTTACTTATGTATTGATGGTGTTATTACACAATGTATCACTTATTTAATTTATGTATCTCTTTTGTAAAAGTATTGTTTTGTTTTGTATTGTTCTCCATATGCTAGTTTGCTTTGACAGCCAGAAGATTGTCCCTATCTAACACCATTTGTCCCTTGTCATATTTGCAGTTATGGCCCCCCCACACCCCCCCCACGTACACCAACACCCCCCCACCCACGTAACACACCCTAACCACACCACTAACATCTACAACACTAACTCAACAACACCTCCCCTAGGACGCAGCAACCCCCCGTCCGGAGCCAACACACCTCACCTTCAACCTCCTGCCACATCAATGCTTCACAATATAATATAGCACTGAATTCAATTCCACAACACGTCCTGCTTGCAAAATAAATATCAACTCACACTGTGACATACACATAAACACACACACAACACTCACCCACAAACCCAAAACCCACCACAACACCATCACACACACGCCACGCACACACACACACACCCTGACCAACACCACACGCCATCAGACACACCACCCACCGCGTACACACACACACACCCTCAGCCACTACCCACGTACACACACACTCACGCACGCAACACGGACTGACACACAAACAAAACTCCTGTGCTAATACGCCACACAAAACAACACTTCTACACACAACTACCTACCCCACACAACACACACACAACAACACACAACGGACGCTGCGCCATATTCAGCACACCTCACATAAACAACACCTCAACACACCCTCACACACCATAAAACACATCAACACACCCTCGCACCAGGAAACACACCTCCCCATTCAACATCTTCACAACAACACTACTCTGAACACAATGCACATTTACACGTCTGCCCAACACCTCCCCTTGCACCACAACCAAACACCACCACAAACTTGCACTACAACACACAACATCCAATGGCAACACACCTCACACAACAACTCACCTCTTCCGTGCAATAACAACTATTCAAAACACATTTACTATTGAGACGTGTGTCATTTCTTCCACAAACACTCAACACAACCACACATAACACTCACAGACATCCACACAACACTCACAGAACGCTCAGTCAGTCACACAACACTCATATCACACACACAAAACAACACTCACTCACACACACACACAACACTCCTGTGCTGAGACACCACACACAACACAAAAGTTTACACTACCCTACCCCCACAACAAACACTCCCTTGCAAACACAACTTACCTTCAACTTCCTGCCGCACACACTACACTCAACATAATGCACATTAACACATCTATGCCACACCCTCCCCTTGCGCCTGAAACACCACACTACCCCCCCTACAACGCAAACACACACACACACACAATATACACACGAAAACACCCCCTCAACACTCAACACACCTCACACAGACAATCGCCTCTTCACTTACAAAAATAATTAAACACACAAACCACGTTTACCAGGATGGGAAGACACAATAATTAGGTCTCAATCTACTATATATTTCTGAAAGCATTGTATGTATGTATGTTTCACTGTGTTCCCTGTCCCTAGCGGCAATCTCATTGGTCCCTTGGCCCGCCCGCCCCCGCACACCTCTCATTGGCCTCACACACTCACACCACCCCCTTGACCCGCCCCCCACACCTCTCATTGGCCTGAGGCGGAGTGACGGGCCAAGGTCCAAAAAACAACCCACAGCACACACACACCCTCTCTCTCTGTCCTCTCCCCCCCCCCCCCCCATCACACACTCACCTCCCCCCGCTCCCCTGTTGTCTCCTTCCCCTCCCCGCCTCCCCCTCCGCTCCACTCACCTCTGTCTCCACTCACCCTATCCCTCCCGAGCCGCTCACCCCCTCCCGCTCCCCTCACTCCCCTCCCTGTTCCACTCACCGCCCTCTCCACTCACCTCCCCTTCCCGCTGCACTCCCTCTCCACCTCACCTCCCTCCACCTCCCTTCTGCTCCACTCACCTCCCTCCCGCTCCACTCCCCTCACCTCTTCCCTCACCTTCCTCCTCCTCCGCCACTCACCTCCCGCTCCACTCACTCCCTCCCGCACTCCCTCACCTCCGCTCCCCTCACCTCCCTCCGTCCATCACCGTCCCCTCCCGCGGCGGGTATAGTGCTTGGGCAGGGCAGGCCTGCCCGCTGCCACCTTCACCTAAGATGGCGGCGGACAGAAGGACCCCCTTCCCTCCCTCGCGGACTAAGTAACGAGGTCGGCGCCGGAAGGAGAGGTCCCTCCACTCACCGTCCCTCCCCTCCACTCCTCCTGCTCACTCACCTCCCTCCCTCGCACTCACTACTCCCGCTCCACTCACCTCCCTCCCTCCTCCAATCCCACCTCCCTCCCCGGCGCGGGACAGTGCGTGGGCAGCGGGCAGCCCTCCGCTGGCGACACTCGCACCTAAGATGGCGGGCGTGGTAGGACCCCCCCTTCCTCCCCTCGCGCCTAAGTAACATGGCAGCGGCCGGAAGGAGAGGTGACTGTGTAGTGGTGTGTGTCACTGTTGGTGTGACACTGTGTTGTGTGTGTGTGTTGGTGTTGGTGTGTGTGTGTGTGTGTGTGTGTGTGGTGTGTGTGGGTGACCTGATGTGTGTGTGTGCTGTTGTGCATTTGTGGTGTTTGTTTTACATGTGTGTGTGACGCTGTGTGTTTGTGTGTTTGTGGTATGTGTTTGTGTGTGTGTGTTGTGTGTGTGTGTGTTGTGTGTGGTGTGGGTTGTGTGTGTGTGACCGGTGTGTGCGCCCCCCCCCTCTCCTGATCCCCTCTCCTCCCCTCCTGTACACTCTCCTCCCCCTTCGGTCCACTTGTCAACCCCCTCATGTCCACTGTCACAACCCCTCATGTCCACTCTCCTCTCCCCGCCCGTCCTGCTCCACGCTCTCCTCCCAGCTCCTGTCCACTGTCACCCCCCCCCCCCTGCACTTGTCACCCTTCCCTGTCCACTGTCACCCCCCTCCTGTATACCCTTCCCCCGCTCGCTTCGCCTCTCCTCCCCCCCTCCTGTCCACTGTCCCCCCCACCCTCCTGTCCAACACTGTCCCCCCCCTCCTTCCCCTGTTCCCCCCCCCTCCTGTCCACTGTCCCCCCTCCTGTCCACTGTCCCCCATCCTGTTCCTACTGTCTCCCCTGCCCCCCATATTCCACTGCCGCCCTGCCCCCCCTCCTGTTCCACTACCCCCCTCCTGTCCACTACCCCCCCCCAGTCGGTCCACGTGTACCCTCCCCTCCCCTCTGTCCACTGTCCACGTCCCACCACCCTCCTCCTGTCACCTGTCCTCCCCACCACCCTTTTCCTAGCGGACACACTGTAACACATCACGTGCACTGCCGGGTCTCTCAGTAGTTATATACCTCTTATTAGGATTAAAATTCTTCATTTACCATCTATTATGGAGGAGAAGAACTTAGTGTAAGGGACCTAGCTCGCTTTCTGGTACTTGCTGACCGTTGCAGATGTTGCCATATGTCCTGAGACACCTCTCCTGATTCTGTTCACCCCTGCAGCCCTTGATGTCACTCACCAATAGCCAATAACAACTACTCCCTCTGGTGATCTATACTTGCACGGTTGCAGCACTTTCATTGCAAAACTATAGCTTGCATTCACACTCATTAGGTGTCTAGTCCTTCACACCTCAACCGCCGGGGATGGCCGCTGTGCTCTTTTCTAAGTAATTGCTTGCCCTATAATCGCTCCTTTGCCGGCGCATAGTCCTAAGGTAGGATTCATCTGTTTTGCCACAAAGCTCTACGTTACTTGTTCCCCTTTGTGATACCCAGTCACGACAGGCCTGCGTCCTCCTCATGCTTCCTTCAAGCGCTTGTTCTCCAATGCTGATTCCAGGTTCCATCGGTCCTGCATCTCTGTCTACCCCTTCAACCCCCCGCCTTGTTTCTCTTGGGTGATACGGATGCGTATTCCACTGCGTCCTGTCACTTCTGTTCCCCTGTGCTGAAGCAGAGTTTCGTCCCTGCGTCCTTCAGCCTCCGATTCCTGCACTAAATTAGAGGTTCGTCCCTGCGTTCTGCAGTCTCCTGGATTCCTGCACTGAAGCGAGGTTTCCCTGTATCTCAGTCTTCCTGGTTTCCTGGGGCCTCCTCTTTCCCTAATTTAGAGAGCCGTGTGCCTGGTCCTGCCTGAAAGTGGATCTCCCTTGCCCGCCAGGCCGTTTTTGCGTTGTAGCACTGGGGCACCCCTACAGCAAAGACGTGTGTGCCATTCTTGGTCTGCCTACCATCTCCTGTGACCAGCACCATGGGCCATGGTCGTCGCGTCGCGCAAAGTGCAAAACCCCGCGCTCCTAAGCTGAAGCGGGGTCACTTCCTATCTCGCTTGTGCAACTCCTGGCATGGCAATGTTTATCCTGACGTCTCCTCTGTACCCCTGGCTTGTACAACACGACGTCTGTCTTCTCCATCCTGATCTGCGACATACGACTACGTTAACGCTGCGCACCCGGATAGACCTGCGCGGGTCCAGGCTCGGTGCTTTTACATACCCCACCTCAGCCTCGCGGTCCCGGCCTGGTTTGTGGCGAGCATAGTACCTTGACAGTTTATCTCGCCCTCCACAATCAGGCTCCTACCTGTACCCCTGCTGATGGTTTGTTTTGGGTTTGTAAGTTTTTCTAAAAAACCTCGAGCCTTAGGTACGACAAAGCTGCCCATCTTGAGGATAATTATTTGTTGCGATTAAGTACCTCTGATGGGAAAGATCCGGTTTATGTTGGAAGGGTCTTCTTCATCCTTGCAAAAGAAACCTGCCGTAATAATTGGCTTTATATACAGGCTTTACTGCCTCAAACTAAAAACGAAGTATCGCCAGTGTTTGGCCATTGCAAATATTGCCTGCTCCCCTGATTCCCCCTTGTAACACTGGGGAGGACTCGGTTTACCTGTGGAACTAGTCAACGCCTGTAGTACACCAATGCTCTGACAAAATCCAGTGACCATTTCCGATAGTATGTCCTGTGGAACCTTCATGTCATGGTTGCGTCTCGCTACGAGACGATTTGCATGTTATTCTTCCCTGTGCATGGATGATGTTGTGCTTGTATAAACACAGGATCGTTCTCTTAGGCCGGATCACGCACGTCGTTTGGGCGTAATTTTACCCTCGGCTACCATGGTCTGTTGGCCTAAAACTGTGTTGTTGGTTATTCTCTCTCTGCCGGGAGATAATTCCAATACAGACACTATTACCATAATCTCCAAACGTCCTTAGTACTGCCACAGCTCCTCCACAAAGATCTGTTGATTGTATACAGGGTTCCCTTACACACTAAGGATATGTGACATACATTAACCCCTCCCGCGATCCAGTGCCTGTGAGGTCCCCTCTTGTAAGACACATCTGTCACTAATAGACTAAGGTTTTGTATCAGAGAAGAGTCACCCCTTAGTTCTCCTATTTCTAGCTTTGAATCCTCTCATAGGTATTGAAGGTTGTTGCCAGCTTTAACCTCTGCTAGCAGTTCCTGTGTACTTTCCGTCCCCGTCAGTAGCAAGAATTCCTAGTTCTGTTCCAGGGTGTCATTTCTGTATTCAACCCCTGAGGGGCAGCCTCTCTGAGTCTGCTTTTGATAATTCCTGTGTCTATGCTGCAGCCCGGGCCACGCCACACTCGCTCCAGAGGAGTAGTCCCTTGTCTCCCTACTACAGGAGAAAGATAATTAACTCTGTAGGTTACTTCTCTTGGCAATGTTGCATAGAACACTGTAAATTTCTTTGTGCCTCCATGTTTAATGCTTCGTTGTGCCTCAGAGAATGCGTCCACATTCAGACGCGACTAGGGTTGCATTTGAGGGATTCCCATAACCGTACGGTATTCAGTCTAAATATTCTTGACTATAGAATCCCCTTCTTCGCTCAAAGTTTCCGCTTATTTTCGTATCTCCGTGAGACTTTCGGCTAAAGTTCCTGGTTAATGTAAAAATGTATTCACGTGACCCAGTCATAGCGTTTTTCCCTCCCAGCTCTGTCACAGCAGTTTCCTTCTCCCGCGATTTTCACTGACACCAGCAGCTGTCGCCCCCATACGGTGATGCCCTGCTTCATGCGCATATTTCCCCCCACATGTAATTGAGTCTGCATTAAGTTCTGGTTCCCAGACAGAATCCCTTACCAAATACCTACTTCATAGACCAGTACAGTTATGATTAACCCCCTCGTTACTGTCTGAGTTCTCCTCATCTTTAAGGCTTTAGGGTTAAAGGCATACTGTAGTCCTTATGTCTTCCTCTCCTCGCCTGGGGTTCATATTATGTTCCCAGAATGTTTTGCTGACGCCCGGTTTTTCGTTCTCCCAAAAGTGAACGTTTTTTATCCATACTAGATTAGAAAAAAGCGTGCACCGTCTTTCTTCTTTTCGCTGAATTGTGTCTTCTGTTTGAGACTCTGAGAGTTAAGATTCCCCTTCTGATTCTGAAGGCTCTTTCTACAAGGGAGTATCCTGTCTGGGGTCCCCCTGATGTTCTCCTCCAGGCAATTCGTCTCCAGGGATCACATAGTCTTTGGTCACGTCCCTTAGTACTGTTGAGGTCACCATGCCATATATTACAAGTCCTGGGGTTTTAACTCTGAGCGTGTTTAGGCTGGCCTGCTTTGCTTGAAACCCAGTCCCTCATTAATGGTGTCTAAATATGCCCCAGCAACAGCGGGGTTACTCTGGAAGAATTAAAGCCCTTTCTTAAAGGGTAATTTTTTCTCACATGTCCAGCAATTTAGCATCTCAGGTAAGTTGTTTTCTATGTCACCTTATCAATCATCTGATTTTTTCTCAATAAAACCCAGATACCCTCACTATCGGTTAGTAGTCCTGTGACAGATATTTTGCCTAGAAAACACACGCAATTTCATGTTTTTGTCAGGTTAGGTGACCCCCTGTGGTTTATGGCCCATTGCAGTTTTAAGAAGACTCTTGGTACTCCTCAGGTGTCTGTCATTAAAGTTTGTTCGCATAGTTCATACTTGCTGCTTGTTTATTCTCAAGTGCCCTGTCATTGAGGGTCAGACTTCAGATTCTGATGTTAGCTTCCCTCCTCCGCACCACTACCCTGGCTCTGGCTTTTCCTGCCTTTTTCTCAAGCCTACTGATTTGAAGATCCCAAGGACTATTCCTGATTCCACTGACAATATAATTCTCCAATGACGATTTCCCAGTAATTAGATAGCTCTATTTTGTTCGCGGGTTCTCCTGCTCCCTGCAAACCCATGGTTTTGGTTCCCTCGTAATTTTCGGTTTGCCCCTGTTATTTGCCTCTCAGTTGGAAAGACTCTGTACTGTTATCATCCCAATATTTTCGGTCCCGTATGCCGCGGTTTTACTGCTTGCCATTTTAATCACCTTCCAATAACCAATACCGGGAATGCTTCTAACCAAAGCCTATACCATTTCTAACTATTACTTGGAGCCTTCTCTAGAGGAAAAATTTCCTCGCTAATGCCATTCCACAGCAGTGGTCAAGCAAGACGTTGTTCCTGTCATACAAAGTTTCTTTCTCCCCTGGTGTATTCGATCAACTATCCAGGGGCCGCTGATTCTAGATTCAGGTTTCTTTATAGGACTGGGCTTTCAGTGGGGGGTTTTCTTCTCTTCTAAGTTCTCCAAAATCTATCTACGTTTTTTTGCTCTGGAACCTCGGGTTCTTCAAGCCCTGATGTCCAATGACATTTTTGCAAGGCAAAGCCATGTACGCAATATGTTTCTTCCTCATCTCATATCCTTAAACTGTACTACTCACCAAGGAACTGCTCGTTTAGGATCCCCTTTCCACTAAAGAAACTTTAGGCAAAACTCGATGTCTCCAACCCCTTATGGCCCTGTCTGGCCGCAGTTTTTTCACCATGGGTGGGGTACACTAAGGAGTAACCCACGAGTCTCGGGACCACGATCTAACCCCAATCTAGACGGTTTCAGCACCAATTTTCCCAATTCCCGGTCCGCCAACTCTAGGTGGGGCGCATGTTCGCCCGTATGTCTCCGTGAAGTGGGGGGGTACTGTAAGGAATTTCCGCTCCGCGGTTTTACTGGTTGCTTGAAAACCGGGCATACTGTTCAGTCCCTGGAGCCACCTCTCCTGATGTTTGCTGCAGCCTGTGATTCACTCAACCAAGCAATAACCCAGCTCCTCTGGTATCTATTGCACACTGTCAGCCTTTCATTGCACACTAGACTTGCATTCACTCATTAGGGCATACCTTCAACCCCCTCCGGGATTGGCCGCTGTCCGTTAAGTACTTGGCTTGCCCATAATGCTCCTTTGCCGAGCATAGTTCCTAACTGATGTCTCTGTTTTGCACCATCTCTCAGAGCTTGTTCCCCTTTGCTGATACCAGGTCACGCCCTGCGTCCGTGTTTCAGCTTCCTCAATCCGCTTGTTCTCCCCTCTGATCCAGTTACGTCCGCATCCTTCAATCTCCCTTCAAGCCGCTTGTGTTCCTTGTGTCTGGATACTGATTGGTTATTCCTGCGTCCTTCAGCTTCTGGTTCCCCGTGCTGAATCAGAGTTTTCATCATCCCTGCCGTCCTGCAGCCTCCTGGATTCCTCACTAAAGGAAAAGTCGTCCCTGCGTTCTCAGTCTCCGTCTCCTGGATTTCCTGCACTGAAGCGGAGGTTTCCCTGTATCTTTACAGCTTCCTGGTTCCTGGGTCCACTCTTTCCCTAATATAAGAGGCCGTGTCCTGGTTCCGCCTCCTGCGCTGAACATGGGATTCCTTGCCCGCTCGGACTTTTTGCGTTGTCAGCACTGTGTGCACCCGTACGAGCAAAGGACTGTGCATTCGGGTCCTGCCTACCATATCCTGTGACCAGCACCATGGCCATGGTCGTCGTCTCGCGCAAAGGCCACCCCCGCGCGCCTCAAGCTGAAGCTGTTTCTCTCCATCTCCTTGTTGCCACTCCTGCATTGACGATGTTTTATCCTGACGTCTCCTGTTCTGACCCTGGCTTGTACAACGACGACGCGGTCCTTTCTCCAATCCTGATCCTGCGACATACGACTACTACCTGCGCAACCTGATCAGCCTGCGCGGTCTCAGGTCGGTTCTTTTACAACCCCACCTCACCTCAATGCTCGCGGTCCGGTCCTGGTTTGTTGGCGAGCGAACCTTCCTTGACAGAAAGACCACATTGAATCTATATCCAGTAGAATGAAAGGACCTACTAACTTGGGAAGTTATGCATGACCTCTTTTAGAGCCGGGTACGGAGGGTTGTATGTTTGTATGTATTATCCATCCCATGATATTCTCTATTTCTCCCTCACCCTTCCTCCCATTGTTCTTAAGCTTTTACTGTTCCGGGTTGGGAAAGAAGAAGGATGGGAGACAATGTTATTATGTTTAAGGGCTTCTAACCTGATAAGGGGTGTACAAAATAGCTTTAAATAATTGCCCCGAAGGTCTGAACATTTGAAGGCGATACCTCCTAACATCAAGGTAGTTTTATGCAATTTAAGAATGGGGCGAGATATGTAAACCCAAAATGTTCTGATTATGTTATTTGTTACTAGTGAATGTGGATACTTTTACTGTAGAACTGGTTTTATTGATATGGCATGATAGAGGTTTTGTGGAAGGCCTGGCTTCTGCAGACCGGGGGAGGGGGAGGAGCATCTTTCTCCACCTTCTGAGACAGGGCCCACTGGTCTGCCTGATGGCCTTAAAAGGCTAACATCTCTGAGGTCTGAAACTAGGGCCACCCTGGACAGACGCACTGGGAGAAGTGCTTACACCCTAGGGCATGTCCCCAATCCAGTATTTCAGGGATGAATTTGGGTTCCACGTACAAGGAGTCTTTAGGAACAACTAGACCGATCGGAAGATTCTCTTGAGACTTGATGATCCTCTCAAGATTCTTGAATGCTACAGCTGCTAAGATTCTTTGTTTAGGAAGGATGGACTCGGTGGTCTTTTCTGATCTCTCTTCAGAAGACGCCAGAGTAGTAATCCTAGTGGAAACTATGTCGAGCAATGAGTGACAGGAAGGACCGGCATTATAAAGTGTGGCTGACCAATCAGAGGTGAAGGCAGGCCTGGAGGACTGCGTGGAGCCATCCTGGATAGGTTCCCTTGATTGGCAGGCAGGGGAGGACTCTTGTTTTGACAGGAGATACTATTACTGTGCTGGGGGCGGGTTTTCACTGCAAGAGCAGTGAATAAATTATCTTCACCCGGCACGCGCTGTTCAGGCGCGCGCCCGGGCAACATGGCAGCCGCGTGAGAGGATGCAGGGACCCGAGGACGCCGAGGACGGCGGGGAACCCCCAGAACCGCCGGAGCTGAGTGACGCTGGTGAGGGACGCGCGCCACGGCAGCGGGGGTAAATGCAGGAGCAGAGGAACCAGGGCGTGGACGCCGCGATCCCTGAATCCTCACAGTACCCCCCCCCTCAGGATCGGCCTCAGGATGATCCTTCCATGGTTTTGATGGAAACTTCTTTCGGAAGCGTTTGAGGAGTCCTGGAGCATGAATATCTTTCAGGGGTACCCATGACCTCTCTTCGGGTCCAAAACCTCTCCAGTGTACCAAGAAGTGGACTTTACCTCTTGAATGACGGGAATCCAGTAAAGCCTGTATCTCGAACTCTTCGTTACCCTGTACCATCACAGGATCTGGTTTAGAAGTGTGGTCCGGAAAGAGTTTACTGGAGATGAATGGCTTGAGAAGCGAGGTGTGAAAGACATTCGGAATTCTCATGCTTTGAGGAAGTTGGAGTCGGAAGGAAACCGGATTTACCTGCTCCAAGATGGAAAAGGGACCCAGAAACCTAGGAGCCAATTTGAGGGAAGGAGTTTTGAGATGGATGTTCTTGGATGATAGCCAAACCTTGTCTCCGGTTTTGTAGATAGGTGCCGGACGACGATGACGATCAGCCTGGGTTTTGGAAGACAAGGACGCTTTTTGTAGTGCAGCTTGGATTCTGGACCAAGAGTCCTGTAGGAGGGCAATATGCTCGTCCACGGCTGGTACTCCAGAGGAGTCTTTAGAAATAGGTAGGCGAGCCGGATGGAATCCATAGTTGATAAAGAAGGGGGTCTCGCGGGTAGACTCATTCCTGGAAGAATTAAAGACGAACTCAGCCCAGATAAGTAATTCTGCCCAGTCATCCTGAGAATTCGAGACGAAGCACCTTAAGTATTTCTCGAGGGATTGATTAACCCTCTCGGTCTGTCCGTTGGATTGAGGGTGATAACCAGAAGAAAAGGAAGATGAGATACCCAGTCTCTTGGTGAAATTTCTCCAGAACTTGGAGACGAACTGTGAACCCCGATCAGACACGATGGATATGGGAATCCCATGGATCTGAAAAATCTCTTTGGAGAAAATATCAGCTAGGGCGGGTGAGGAGGGTAATCCTTTGAGAGGGATAAAGTGTGCCATCTTGGAAAACCGATCCACTACCACAAGAATGGTATTCATGCCATTCGACCTAGGCAACTCCACAATAAAATCCATCGATATGTGGGACCAGGGACGCTCCGGAATAGGTAAAGGTAAGAGAAGACCCTGAGGTTTCTGACGAGGAATCTTGTTACGCGCACATACCGGACAGGACCGTGTAAATTCAAGAATGGTCTTCACCATATTGGGCCACCAGAAAGTGCGACGGATGAGGTCCAAAGTCTTCTTGAATCCAGGATGCCCTGCCAAACGGGCGGCATGTCCCCAATCCAGTATTTCAGGGATGAATTTGGGTTCCACGTACAAGGAGTCTTTAGGAACAACCAGACCAATCGGAAGATTCTCTTGAGACTTGATGATCATCTCAAGATTCTTGAATGCTACAGCTGCTAAGATTCTTTGTTTAGGAAGGATGGACTCGGTGGTCTTTTCTGATCTCTCTTCAGAAGAGTATTGCCGGGAGAGAGCATCCGCTTTGACGTTCTTAGTGCCAGGAATATATGAGAGAACAAAATTAAATCTAGAGAAAAATAACGACCAGCGGGCTTGGCGGGGACCTAAATGACGGGCATTCTCAATATACAATACGTTTTTATGGTCCGTGAGAATAGTGAATGGCTCTTTAGACCCCTCCAGAAGATGTCTCCATTCTTGAAGAGCCAACTTGACGGCCAAAAGTTCCCTATTGCCCACGTCATAATTTCTCTCTGCAGAAGAAAACTTTTTGGAGAAAAACCCGCAAGGATGAAGTTTATCCTGGGAAGAAAATTTCTGAGACAGAACCGCACCAGCCCCACAGTCCAAAGCGTCAACCTCTAGGGTGAATGGGAAATTCGTGTTTGGGTGTCGAAGGATGGGAGCAGAGACAAAAGTTTGTTTCAGCGTCTCGAATGCCGTGACTGCCTCTGGAGACCAAGATGAAGGATCTGCACCTTTTTTGGTCAGTGCCGTGATAGGAGCGACAATGGTAGAAAAGTTACGGATAAACTTCCGGTAATAGTTAGAAAAACCTAAAAACCGTTGAATAGATTTGAGGGAATTGGGTTGCGGCCAATCCGCGACGGCTTTCAGTTTCTCTGGGTTCATGGCCAAGCCTTTGTTGGAGATGATGTATCCGAGAAAGGAAGTGGTAGACTGATGAAAAATGCATTTCTCCATTTTAGCAAACAACCGGTTCTCTCGGAGGCGTGAAAGCACAAACTTCGTGTGGATGATATGATCCTGTAAATTTTGAGGAAAAATAAGGATGTCATCCAGGTAGACAATGACAAAGCGATTAAGAACGTCCCGAAAGATATCATTGATGAAGTCCTGAAAAACTGCCGGTGCATTGCATAACCCGAAGGGCATCACTAGATATTCGTAGTGTCCGCTACGGGTGTTGAAGGCAGTCTTCCATTCATCGCCCTCACGGATGCGGATGAGGTTGTATGCCCCACGAAGGTCCAGTTTAGTAAAGAGGTTGGCCCCCTGAAGTCTATCAAAGAGTTTGGAGATGAGTGGGAGAGGATAACGATTCTTCACCGTGATATGGTTCAGACCCCGGTAATCAATACATGGTCTGAGAGTACCATCTTTCTTTTTGACAAAGAAGAATCCGGCCCCCGCAGGAGAATTGGAATGACGTATGAAGCCCCGCTTAAGATTCTCACGAATATATTCGTCCATAGCTTCTGTCTCGGGCAACGAGAGAGGGTAAGATTTGGCCTTAGGCAAGGTATAACCAGGTACCAGGTCAATCGGACAATCGTAGGAACGATGAGGGGGTAGAAGCTCACACTGTGTCTTGCTAAAAACGTCCAAAAATTCCGCGTATGGAGAAGGTAACTCCCTCAGAGGACTGGATGTGTTGGCTAATAGAAAGGATGGTTGCTTGGTAGACAAAGAAGGTTCCTCTGACCTTGACCTCCAGTTAATAGGGTTAGGAGAAACCCAATCGATGAGTGGATTATGCTTCTGTAACCAGGGCAAGCCAAGCGTAATAGGTGTTCCCGGAGCATGAATAACGTCAAAGCCCAGAGTCTCTTTGTGAGAATGAGTAGAAAGGGTGTTAGGTCCGGTCTCTAAGGAGATATAAGCCGGGGTGAGAGGCCGATTATCAATCCCGACCAAGGCAACGGGAGAGTTCTTCCTGGAAAGCGGAATCTGATTTTGTTCAGAAAAGGTTTGATCTATGAAGTTCCCTCCTGCGCCGGAATCGATAAATGCTGCTGTGGAGGTGCAGAAAGTCGGGCCTGAAAGGGAGACGGGAATAGTCAATCTTTTGGGAAGTTCCCTTCTGGGAGGGGGACAAGGAGATTCAGCACCCAGAGAGCGCCCCTTCGTACTCACTGGGCTTAGTCGTTTCCCGGAGATGGTGGATGGTTACGAGTGCGCTGCTCAGAAGATCCGCAATGATAGCATGACTCTCCAGTAGAGCGAAGTTGTCGTAACGGTGCCCGAGGTTGCTGAACTCCAAGTTGCATCAGCTCTGGGGCCTCCAGCGCCGGCAGCGGGGAGAAGACGCTGATCTATACGAATGGCCAGGGAGATGAGGTCCTCCAGTAGTTCTGGCCTGGGTTGAGAAGCAAGTTCATCCTTCAGGGAATCCGATAAGCCTTTCCAGAAGACGGCGACTAAGGCCTCCTGACCCCAATGAGTCTCAGCTGCTATGGTTCTGAATTCCAAGGCGTATTGGCCCACAGACCGACGTCCCTGTGTAAGCTCTAGCAGGGAATCAGAAGCAGTCTCTTGACGTGCGGGGGTATCAAAGACCTGTCGAAAGTCCCGTCTGAAGGCCGCGTAATCGCGGGTAATATCAGGGCGTAATTCCCAGATCGGAGAGGCCCATGCCAGTGCATTACCTGTGAGCAAACTATATACGTAGGCTACCTTTTGCCGGCCAGTAGCATACAGCTGCGGAGCCATCTCGAACTGGATCTCACACTAGTTGAGAAAGCCACGACAGGCGTGGGGATCCCCTGCGTAGGGCCTCGCAGCCGGAATCTTCGGAACTGAGAATGAAGTGGAAGATAAGTCAGGCTGCGCCGGAGGT
>WSYH01013627.1:0-16810 GCA_036426205.1 Ascaphus truei
GAAAGTCGGTCCCTATTAACACACCATGTGCCAGTTTGGGTACAATACCCACTTTGAAATCTAAAGAACCAAACTCTGTTTCAAAAAAAACATCAACAGTTGAATATTCATGATTATCCCCATGTATACAACAAATTGCCACTCTTTGTGAACTGTTTACCTTTTTCTTCTTAATGGGCAACAGGTATTCGGACACTAGTGTGACCATGCTCCCAGAGTCAAGAAGTGCCCGAACCCTCTTACCATTAACCTTTACAAATGCCCACAGATGGTTATTCAAGGGGTCCTCTGGGCTAGGGCCCATACATTGGGACCCCAGCGAATAAGGTTCAACGCTGTTGCATTGCATGGGTTCAGCATTTAGTGGGCAGACTTTCGCGGTGTGGCCCCTCTCATAACAATTTACACTTTTAGGTACATAGTCTGTGTCCCACTTAGAGCCTTTTTTCGGCTCCCCATGTTGGCTGTTGCCCTTAGTGTGCGAACCACTGTTGCTGGTGCTGTGTGAAGGCGGTCGTCGCTCTTCAGCCCCCCTTAACCCTGGTACCCTTTTACCGTCTCTGGAAGAGTCATGGAACCTTGGGTAGTGGGGTTGCTCCACGACTATGGGTTGCGGGTGCTCTTCTGACGCATTGTACCTTTCTACGAGGGCCACAAGCTCGTCTGCATTGTTGGGGTCACTCTGACTGACCCAACAGCGTAGGGCAGAGGAAGTTTCCTCAAGAACTGGTCCATGACCAACCGTTCCACGATGTGGCTTGCTGAGTTGATCTCGGGTTGTAGCCACTTCCGCGCGAGGTGGATGAGGTCATACATCTGGCTTCGGGTGGCTTTATCCATCGTAAAGGACCATGCGTGGAACCTTTGGGCACGAACAGCCGTGGTTACGCCGAGGCGGGCGAGGATCTCGAACTTCAATTTTGCATAGACGTTAGCTTCGGCTGGCTCTAGATCAAAGTAAGCCTTCTGGGATTCGCCACTTAGGAAGGGTGCGATTAGACTGGCCCACTCAGCTTCTGGCCATCTCTCTCTCTGTGCCGTGCGTTCAAACGTGAGAAGATAGGTTTCTACATCATCCGAGGGCCCCATCTTCTGAAGGTAGTGGCTTGCCCTGATCATTTTCGGGACTGGGGCTGCCTCTGCCAGTGGAAGGTTACTGATAGTCCCCCTCAGGATCTCGAGTTCCTGCTGTAAGCCCTGGGCGAACCGTTGTTGCTCCTCCCTCAGCAAGCGGTTTGTCTCTTGCTGGTTTGCATTCGCCTGTTGCTGGTTTGCCTTAGTCTCTTGCTGGTTTATTAACAGCTGTTACTGGTTTGCATTAGTCTCTTGCTGGGCTATTATCAGCTGTTGCTGGGTTTCATTCGCCTGTTGCAGGGCCGCATTAATCTTTTGCTGGGCTTCATTCGCGTCTTTCTGGACAGCGACATTGCGTACCAGCGCACTCATCACGTCTTCCATCTTGTTTGGAGAGAAAAAAAAACTTTTTTTTTTCTTGTTAAAGTTCTTTAACCCGCAGACCTTTTAGTGTTCTGCCCGCATTCTCCACCATATGTAACAAACGGCTTACTCCGGGGCTCCGCCGTCTGTCCGGGACTGTTAGAACATGGTCTTTTAGGGTAGGTTAAATGACGAGGCGTCACGTGCTGTTCCTTTAAGCAGGCTATGCCTGGTTTATTCAGTCCCAGGCACTGAGACTGCCACGGTGCATACAATAGAAACACATCAAAACAAAAAGCTGCTCACCTGAGCGATAACTTAACTTAGATTTTCCCTAACTCAGGGTGGAAGGGGCTTTTCCACTTCCAACAACAAAACAAGGTACTTTTCAGTTTTAGACAAAAAGGAACAGAAACATTTAAACTGTTTAGGGAGAGGCTTTTCCCCTCTCTGCTTCCAGCAGCCTTCCTGTCTCCAGGCTCTTGGGGAGAGGGGAGAGGAAACAGGAAATCAGTCTTACATACCTGATTTCTAATTAGCATGACAGGTGACAGAAATCAGGCAGCAGACAAACTCTGGTCTGGATCTCTCATCCCTCAGTTCCAGCGCTTGCCAAACTGTGGGATAGAGTGCATGTATTATAAGGCTGCACTCCCAGGCCAAACAGGATAGAAACTGTTCAGTATCCTGGGAGCCCTATATATGGAATTTATTAACATCCCCTGGTTTCTGTCACAATATATATATATATATATATATATATATATATATATATATATACACAAATACAACTGTATGCTCATCTGCATGTCTTAGGCAGGTCTGCAACCCCACCTTTCCCCATTATCACCCAGCATACAGCACTTCCACTGCAGCAAGGGATTCTGGGAAATGACATGCAAATGAGCACACAGTGTCACTTTTTGCCTCAAAAACCATTTTTAACATGGTTCCCTATAGGCTTAAGCTTGCTGCATGGTCATAGCTTTGAGCACAGCCAGGGTTAAGGTGCATACCCAGAAAACCACCCACAGACAGCTGTTTCGACCTTGATGGGTCTCATCAGTGTGGGGTTGATTTTAACTGGGTATGCATGAGAGGCTATGGGATAGGCTATACCATAATACTGAGTTAAGTTATGGTGAGTAAAAAAAGTGACAAAAACCCTCCACAGGAAAGCAAATATGCAAATACAACTGTATGCTCATCTGCATGTCTTAGGCAGGTCTGCAACCCCACCTTTCCCCATTATCACCCAGCATACAGCACTTCCACTGCAGCAAGGGATTCTGGGAAATGACATGCAAATGAGCACACAGTGTCACTTTTTGCCTCAAAAACCATTTTTAACATGGTTCCCTATAGGCTTAAGCTTGCTGCATGGTCACAGCTTTGAGCACAGCCAGGGTAAAGGTGCATACCCAGAAAACCACCCACAGACAGCTGTTTCGACCTTGATGGGTCTCATCAGTGTGGGGTTGATTTTAACTGGGTATGCATGAAAGGCTATGGGATAGGCTATACCATTATACTGAGTTAAGTTATGGTGAGTAAAAAAAGTGACAAAAACCCTCCACAGGAAAGCAAATATGCAAATACAACTGTATGCTCATCTGCATGTCTTAGGCAGGTCTGCAACCCCACCTTTCCCCATTATCACACACACACACACATATATACACACACACACACACACACACACATATATATATATACACACACAACACATATATATACACACACACACACATATATATACACACACACACACACACACACACATATATACACCCACACACACACACACACATATATATACACACACACACACACACACACACACATATATATACACCCACACACACACATATACTCACACACACATACATATATATTACACCCACACACAACTAAATATACATATATACACACACAGTGTGGGGGGATGAGGGGGGTGCCGGCTGTTTAGCAAGCCAGGAGGCGAGGCAGCCTGACAGGGCAGAGGGAACTCACCTGTTAGTCTGAAGCGTGGTCTCCGTTGGACTCGGGAAACTGAACAGCTGCGTGCAAGTTACTGAAATTAAGTGATTCCTTCCAAATCCTCCTGTCCTGTGATGTCTGTCGGTGTCCTCCTGTGTTCCCCTCCAAAGCGCTTGACCAGTGGGCTTCTTTCATCCCCCCCAGACTCTCTGCAGAGTGCAGACCCCCTCAAGATGAGGCTCCGCGAAGGTGAGAGAGTTACATTGTCGGGGGAGTGCTTCTCCGCAGGGGGTCTGCACAGCTGCAGACCCCCTGCGGAGAAACACTCCCCCGACAATCTAACTGTGTCTGTGCAGGACACAGACCGGAGATCTGTGAGGGGAAGGGAGGGAAATGCACTGTATATATGTGCTAGTGCAGGAGACAATTCTTGGAGGGGGAAGGTAGGGCTGGACTAGAAATTCGCCACACTTTGCCTGCAAATTCGCCACATGTGGCGAATGGCTACAGTGTTGCCCATATCGGCACTAAAGCATGCTAGACTTTATCACACCTTAACTCTCATATATTTGTATAGGAGGTAAGCCTTGCTTAGCACCCTTTAGTGAATCTGATCCTACAGTATGAGGGTAAATATTCTCAAAGGTGATGGTTCTTTGGCCCAGATAGACAAAGCTCCATTAACTCAGGGCTCATAACATCATGCTATCAAAATCAGTTACGAATGTTATGTTCCCCCGAAGTTAACAGCAATTGACAAAGATAATAATATGCAAAGACAATGGCCATTAGTAATTTCAACTTAATCTTAACAGCATGTTAAATTACCACTGACTCACGTTAGCTTTAAATAACATGGATCACATTAGATCCCTCCAGACACTTAAATATGGAGGGGGGTAGGGAAGGGTGAAGGGGAAGAATCTCACTCCAATTCTCCCTCTCTCACTCTCTCAGCAAAAAACGTATTTCAGGCTCTGGAGGGACCTAAAGCAATCCTTAGGTATGACCTAAGTCAGGGGTGCGCAAAGCTTTCTTCCAGTGCCCCCTCCCCACACCCCTTCCTTGTCATTTTACGCCGGGTTTCCATGACGACGCATCGCTGGCTGGTAAGGTAAGTGAGATCAGGGAGTTTTACAGAGGCTTCACACGATCCCCGGCATTTAATTTAAATGCCTTCGGGGAAGCGCTGGGCCTCTGTAACAGCCGTGCCCCCCACTTTGCGCACCCCTGACCTAAGTAATGCCGCTTTAAATCCCTGCGTTAACTATAAAGGAGCTCTGTGGAAGGAAATTAACCTATATGGAACAACTATTTTGCATATCATTACCACTAACGTCCATTATAGTAATGCAATGACCTGTTATGGCTGGAAAACAGTACTTAACACTGTGTTATTGATTTTTTTTTCACTTCACTTTTTTTTTCTCACTTTGTAATAATGTGTTTCCTTGTACATATACTGTAGTATAAGGTAGAAGTACTGAGTACATAAAACAGAGTCTTTGCAAAGACCTCCCGATAGGCCTAAACACGTGCCACGGGCTAAATACCTTCACCCACCCCCGCTACCCACAATTAACCGGGCACTCATATTTAACCCCTTCATTTCCTTAGCGGGTTGCCGCTAGGGTAATGAAGCTGCGTGTAAATGTATTTCTAATACATGGGATGGAAGCAGGGGGTCTCAGGAGCTGGTATTAATGTGTTTCAGCTCAGGAGACTCGCGGCTTCAATCAGATGCAATAAAAATAAAAAAGTCCTACTCCCAAATCCCATCTCGCCACCCTTAGCGAGGAGCTTGCTAGCTGAGAACCTCGATTATCTCATCAGAGCTACTAGAAGTTGGAGCTGTTTTTCAGCTCCCGCTCTGTGTGTTTGAGCAGGAGCACTACCGCTCAGGGAGATGCACTTCCCAAACAAGTTTGGCAAGTCATCGGAGCTTTCTGAATAGCAACCTTGCCAAATTGTTCAGGAACTGCTCAAAATCCTCGATGAGTTAGTTATCGAAGTTTATAGAATAGGCCCCCGTGATGTGTAGGGTGTCCCTCAGGTAGGATGGCAACTGGACCACATAAGGCTGTAAAAAGTGGTCCACATACCTGGACATACCAGACATCATGGACTATATCCTAGAGATAATAAGCCTTCCTAGTGGATTTACTAGGGCCAGAAAAAAATCTCTCTGCTTCCCTAACATATACATTCCTATCCTGTATAACAATATTGCCACCTTTGTCAGCTTATTTTACAGTTTTATTAACTCTTCAAGAGCCTTTCACCTGGTGGTTAGAACGTTAGAATTGGTGTTAGAGGTAGAGGTGTATGAATCTGCCCAAATCCGTTATCCGAATTTTCTTGCATTTTACCCTCAAAATCTGTTTTGCGGTATAAAATCCATGGACGGATTTGGTCGGTTTTAATCCGTGCGGATTAATCAGAATCCACCATTGGATACAATCCATTGATTAAATTTGAAGAATCCAATCTGCGGACTCGGCAATCCATTGGTGGCTTCTTAAGAATTATCCAACGGACTGCTACATCCATGGATTGAACTCTAAAAATCCGTCAACGGATTGCGGAGCGTATTGGCAATAGTAATAAAAAATCAGCAAAACGTGAATCACCCCCTATTTTGAGATTGATCCGTGGACCAAAGGAACCGGCCAATCCACCGTGGATCCAAATCCGCCAATAGAATTCCCCCATGTCTAGTTAAAGGGTTTGGAGCACAATTTTTCAAATTTTTCAACATTAATGCATAAAAGGAGATTAATTTTAAGTTAGGAAGGATTTTTGAAAGGGACAAAAAAGTGTGTATCAATATTTAACATTGTTGTATTGTACATTGCAGTGTGCTTATTTTCAGAGAGGGAGTGAGAAGAAATACATTAATGCAGCTAAAAAGTCCACCTGTGCAGTTACCATAAGTATTGAGTTCTGCCTAAATGTATAAATGTGTGTTCTTAGAATTGTGTAATTTCACAGTACATTTAGCAAATATAAGATCCACTCAGTAATGCAGAATTTTGCCAAATTATTAAAGACCTAGTTTTCAAATTATATTTTACAACAAATGTCTCAAGTTTAACAGTATACATTTTGTTTAGAATTGCCTTGGTTATGTGGCATTGACAATAACATTTATGTTTGGCAAAGGCCAATCAAGAAGATTGATTGTTTACCTAAGTCAGTCCATGTTAAACTAGATAAACCCTTATTGATCTCTTTAATTTGCAAGATAGCTTTAAATGTGTTTTCTGAAATTGTTCACTGATTGAGGAGATATACTAAGGCTGCTATTGTAGGATGTTAGTTACTTTTCAAATTAGAACGTGTAGAAGAAATGTGAAGCTTGGTCACACTTGCTTATGTAGCCCCTCTTCCCGGGGCCAATCGCAGATCGCCCCCCCCCCCCCTCTGTACTAGGGTCTGGCTATGTGTAACTGGGTGGTGCATACCTGCGGGCAACAGGAGGGCCTGAGACTCCCGCGATGGTATGGAGGATGACAGGACCAGGTTACTGGGGTGAATGCCTCCATCTCATTTAATGGTGCAACGCCTCCATCTCTGGTAAGCCCTAGGAATGTAGGGTGAAATCCTTCCAGAGAGTCCCCCACTCAGGGACGAGAGATTTCAGTCTCACACAGTCTTTACTTAAAAGTAGCAGCAGCTCTTTATTCACACAGCACAGCAGAATAGCAGCAGGATCACAGGCAGGTACAGTTGGTCTCTATCCTCCAAACTGCTCTCCTTCAGGATGGTCTCTTGGTTCCCTGCCACCACCCCAGGTCAAGGGCACCCAGGGTGGGGCTAGCTCTTCCCTCACCCCCTAAACAGGGTGAGAGGAATTGGTCCACCTATCTACTCACTAGGCCCTACTCCTCAGGAACCTAACTCACTCTTGCTGGCTGTGCTTCTTAACTCAGCACCAGCAGCAGACTAACACCTAAATAGGAAGTGACACTGCCTTATGTAACTTCCAGTAGGCACCGCCCCTGCATCTCTTGATTAGACACAGGGTCACATCGCCTACCTTCACTTACACAACACAGTGTAATAGTGGGGAAAAACCCATGATAACTACTGGCAGCCTGCCCTTACCATGGCTTATACCAGTAGGAGGAAAGACATATAGCCCAATTTCTTACCAGGGCTACACTTATACATACAGATGCAGTTATTCGAACAAATCACAGAGCCATTTTCGTGTGCGCTGCTGTACTCCACACGGCATTAACGTGGCCAATCGCCCCAAGGCACACGTGTTTATCGTGGTTTCTTTGTTTGAATTTCATGGATTGTGTGCAGTTAAATGCAATGAAATTAATGGATTTTAATGTGTACTGTACTGTGCTACTGTGTCAATTTCAGGTGTTTAAAAGCCAGAACACTAAAATGCCATTTTCTGCACTCGCCTGCACTCGCGTCTAACGGCGGTACGGTTGGAAGAAATCCCACACATGACATGGGTATTCCGAGGTATACAATGCGTGAAGTGTTCGAATAACGGCCACTGCATCTTTACCAAATAATCCCCAAAAGTTACCTTTTATCTTGATGGCATCCTAGGTACAGTACAATATTTATTGCTAAAACTAAGCATGTGAAGGCTTACAAAATCCAGTTTTAAACAATAAATATATATATATTTTGAAACATTACTTTTAATCAGTTGTTTTATTCAAATGTCAATGAAGGGGTTAATTACAGTATCTAAATTACATGCAGATAACACACCTTGTTTGCGGTTAAGTATGTTAATTGTTAAAGCACTGTATAAAACATTCACACAAAAAGTCAAGCAAAATATAGACTCTGCCTTATTTTGGTGTCAATATAAATATCTTATTATAGGAAATCTAGGGCTATATTTAATAAGTAACGCTAAGCTGTAAGGTGTGCAGATGTGGTTCAGGAAAGCAGAAAAAGGCATGAAAAAAGCCCCACACAGCCAAAACTAACTGACCTCCTTAGTAGAGTTTCCAGATGTGGAAAACAATTCACATATTAAATGATTGACTAAAACTGGGTAGAATTTAAATACATATATAGAAATGTTTATACAGAACTGCAATGAATGCTGAGCATTACAGTTTTGAAGCGAAGTCTGTTATTCAGGTAATTAATTTTTTCCGTCCTGGCTTGCTAGTTAAATCCAATGAGATTGTAGATACTGGGCTGGTGAGGGCTGTTTTTATAAATAGCACAGATGTTAAACTGAAAAAGCACACAGATAAAGTGGCTGGTCCCTAATTACCTGCTCCATGGACAGAGGAGACGCATATTTTATTCACAAATGCCTATTCTGAACACCATATAAAGTAAAATGTATTATTAGTATTATACTGTAGTTTTGTACTGTTAATTTTTTTAATTGGATGAATTAGTGTTTGCTTTGGGGGAATGTTTTATTTATTTATTTTTGGTCTTTTATTTGTACAGGGCTCCACAGGGCACCTTGAGCGATTCAGATGACATTTTGAATACCATTCTGCCACCCCAACTTACATTTACCAAAGTTTGTTTTTTGAAGTGATAAATACATTAAACTGCACTTCTCACTGACCAGACTCTTGATACAAAACTTAAAATGTACTATTTTTCAACTTGTACTACATTTTCAGAAAATTATCTTGAACCATTTCAGAGAAATTAAATGTTTAAGATTAAAATAAATTGGTAGCCACGGTAAGAAACAACACTGTACAACAACAAAGTCTTTACGTTGACATCTAGGTGGCAGTGATAAGAAAATGGAGGATGACAGATTGTATTTGAGAACGTATTATGATTTTTCCAAATTCAGAATGTTTATAATTTTCCTGCTAAAAGTTGCTCAGTGGGTTTAGAGACCGGCTTGTGATATTATGTGATAAAACAGAACATTGACCATGCACACATAATAAAAACAGTGTCTACTCTCTGATCCCACAACACGGTATAAAATATAGTATTTTCCTTGTCTTATTGAGTATACTCCTTTACCACTGACGTCCCCTGGTGATGATTTGAAAAACAAGTTAATAAATTAGGCAGAAAGAGTGGCTCATTGAGTAAAGACACTTATTAGCACTGAGCACATGTAACATGGTTCAATTCCAGTGTCAGCTCCTTGTGACCTTGGGCAAATTAATTTATCTCCCTGTGCCTCAGGCACCAACAAAACAGATTATAAGCTCCATGGGGCAGGGACCTGTGCCTGCGAAAGGCCTCTGTAAAGCACTGCATAAAACTAGCAGTGCTATACAGGAACTTATATTAAGTAGGATGTTTGATTTCTTAAAAAGTTATCCATTTGCAGCACACATATCTTACAGCAGATTATTCAAAGTCTTATTATTACTAAAATACTTTTTCTTCAAAACAGACACCAAACTTTCAGTGAGCAAAGTTAAAATGTTCTAAAATGTACCATAATAAAATTAGTCATATCCAAACACAGATCAACAGATATGTCATTAATTACAGTATGCTGAATGTTTACTGCAGTGTGTGGACTTTTGTGCCACGATCAGAAGTCATTTAAACTTGTACAGTATTTTTAATTCTATTTTGCTTGAAGCTGAGAAGAAAGTGAACCATTATGTATTTGACTTGTGCTAATTTCTTTTTAAGATCAATTGTATTTATACATCTTTGTGTTAAAGGGAAGAGGGATTTGTAAGTAATCTTGCCCTCAAAAATTAAATTGAAAGAAAAAAGAACAGTACACCCCCTGGAGTATTTGCACTAAAGCAACAATGTACTTTACCATGCAAACATCTAGCAGCTATCCTTTAGAAATAGTGTTTTATTTTGTCTTGTTAAATTGCTAATTGAAGAAATCGTTTTTACACAATAGACATTTTTAAAATAGTTATGTGGCAAAATACGTAAAAGTCATAAAGAATAGAAGGTTATTTTGCTCCTCTGATATATTTTAATTTAACAAAATGAATCTGAACTCCAAAGATTATAAAATTGCCGTGTTAAAATGGGTATTCTGGTTTCCCTAGATCATGTAAAGCACTGATTTTCTAGTCAATTAAATGGTATTATAACTTGTGTAGCCAGGTCCCCAAAGAGTCCTCCCGGTGGCGTCAGAGGCACGGCGCCGCCATCTTTGTTATGTCCGCACGGGCGCAGAGCCTCGCGCATGCGCAGATGCGACGCGGCGGCCAATATAGTGAGCGCGAAGGGGCAGAGATGGCGCTCCGTAGTGCAGGGACTCCCCAAGGTCGCGCAGGCGCAGTTAAGCATAGCGGCAGACATTACAGCTTTGCACAGGCACAGTAAAGATAGCGCACGCGGTCCCAATGCTAAAGAGGTCCTGAGTGGACTACAATTCCCAGCAGCCTCTGGGGATTGCCCTTTCACCCACATCACGTGCAGCCAGCCAGCAAATAGAGTTTGCAGCTTCTCCTGTTGGAGAAGGATACAATGTTGCAGAGACCACGCTAGTGAATTGGAACTGGGAGAAGGAAGGGGGAGGAAGTGTGTAAGGAGCAAGTGGCTTCTTACACTAGGCCAGGTTACCCCCAGGCCCCAACTAGGCCCAACTCTCCCCTAGGTTAGTGGGTAAGTTCATAGGGAAGGCCCTTAGGTAGGGACCCTGCCCTTCGGTGAGTGTACATCTTGTCAGTGACACAGCTGCAGTGCTGTGTGCTCTGACAAGAAGAGACAGTGTTGTGGGCAGTGCAGCTAGAGGAGTTGCTTTGGCTGTGTCGGGGAAAGGCCCCTCATAGGAAGAAGGGGGGGGGCTGCTTTCTAGTTATACAGTGTGTGTAATATCACCAGTGCCAGTTGCACGTGGTGAGCTGCCAGAGTCTGGGATCAGACAGAATCTACAGCAAGAGATTTTCTACATGCAGGGGCTAGGGTAGAGGTATACCCCCATGGCCCTGAGACACTAGAGGATACTGTATGTTATAGGGACTGCCTTAAGACAGGAACTCCTTCACCATACTCAGAGAGGAAGAGACATGCTGCAGGACAGTGCCTGAATGCCCATGCAGCCTGAGTGCAGAAAGAGTATCTGACTCCATAGCAGTGACTGTGGTCAAGAATCATTCTGGCTGGGGATCCCTTCCCTGTGAAGTTAGCGTGTGTATCCATTCCTGCAGAGAGCAGCGCAGTGCGGCGTGGGATCACTGTGCGGTGTTGCTGAGTTCCAAGGATTTTCCTGATCAGGACTGATCAGGGAGGTAGTATATATTAAGTGCACCACCGGGCCCCAACACAGGGAAGCGCTATCCCTCACACTCACACTTTATTGTTGTGGACACTCAAGGGATAAGTGTCCAAGCACAGTATTATCAAAGGGAATGAGGGTGATGTGATGATGGACATGTGGGTGAGGGGATGGTATGCATTCAGGGTGATGCAATGTTATTCATGTAATGATGTATTGATGTTATGCAAAGAGAGTTTCATTGAAGTTACAGTTCATGCTCAGTAAATACTGTTTATTCACATAGTGTGTATTTACTGAATGGTTGTTCTGGTGAGGGCACACTCCCACCACGTTGGGATCCCTCATCAGTGGAGGCGCTGCACCGAGTGTAGGTATATACCCCAGGTTGTCCGTGGCGGAAGCTCAGCCCTCCTGGTTGCCAAACAGGTACAGCACCACACTGATAAGTAATCAGATACACCTACCCACCTCAATCTCACAGGGTGGAGAAAAGAGGGCTACACTTGTATTAAAAAACTTATGTATCCAGGTGTTCCCCTCTTCCCTTTGCCTGTGATCTTGAGCGCTGCGGCTGCTTTGTGGTGCGGGGGGTGCTGCCCGGGGGAGTGATCAGATGCATGCCAGTGGGGGGAGGGGAAACAGGGATTGCGGCCGATAGATGGGGCTGGGAGCTTTGGGCGGACGCTGGTACACGGCACCGCCATCTTGCACAGAGGATATTGAGGCATTGGCAGCCATTTCAGAGAGGATGCGCATGCACAGAACCTTACAGTAGCGGCAGCCAGGTTGTGTAATGCTCCGCAGGGGAATCTACATATCCCAGGATCCTCTGGGGCATCCCAATCCCGTGGACCAGGTTAGCCAATTTGGCTGCAGAATGTTCCTTAGGAGAGTTGTTACATTTGGCGCGCTAGTAGCACGAGGAGTTTAGTTGGAGCCAGGACAGAGAAAGGGAAGGTAGGGTCTGGGTGTCAGTGGCACCCAGACAAGGCCAGACTATCCCCTTAGGTCCAAGATAGGCCCCGCTCACAGTAAGCTATTGGTTGCTTCAGGGAAGGCCCTAGAAAGGGACGCTTCCCCATTTTGCTGCTAAGTGTCAGGGACACCGTGGATGTGTTGCGCGGTGACCACCACAGTGTAATTAGAGACACTTAAAGGTGAGGCCCTCCTAACGGAATTCACCCAACACAGAGGTTGATGCCGTCACGGACGACGAAGTCGCTGGATCAGCGGATCGCTGTTTGCTAGTCAGCCGCACTGGGTACTGGAGTACCCGGCAGGTACCTCAACTAAAGTGCATAAACCATTTACAGGCTAGCACTATGCCTCATACTTGGGTGGGGAGCAGCAGGTAAGGAGGGAACATGCCGCAGGGACATGCACCCCGATACCTTACAATAATTAGCCCTAGCTGCTAAATGTCATGGGCGACCAGCACGTTTAACACTTTTTACTTCCTGGGATCATTCACTAGGCAAAACAAGGTAGTGGAATAAAATGAGGTTTATTCGGGTGAAACCCAAGGACACACAATGAATACACAATGAATACACAAAATACAGAAAGAATACACACTCATCGTTCTATTCGCAGAACTTGGTCCTAGCGTCTGACTTAGTCCCAGCTATGCAGGCTTTCCCAGCTCCAAAACTGAAGCCAGTCGCTCTGCTATTCACAACAGAGCAACTTTGAAAAGCCCGCCAGCACCTCACGACTCAAGCCACAAGATCGTCTGGTTCTCTGATCAGGCAGTCTCCTTACACAGGCTCCGCTGCTCTATGCTTAACATGGAAAGGAGACTAGTGACCAATCAGAGGACAGATCATAACTCAGCCAGCCAATCAGAATGGGAGCTCGTCTGGCTGCTGACATCAGAGGAGGGGACGTGTTGAGCCAGCTCAGAAAGCAGGGGAAATATGAATTGGCCAATAGGAATCATGCCTATGTGTAGTGGTTTTCCACAGCCAACGCATTGCCTCATGCTGGCCAGGCTCCACCAGGTCTGGCAGTCCAAGTATCTTCCCTGTAGGAAGCCCTTGTTCTCTGGACCCAGTACTCTGCCCTTCCCCACTCACCAAACTGTCCTGACACTTCTAGACTTCCCTTCTCCCCTTTGATCCACGATCTCTAGACAGACATCCCGGCACCTATGCAAATGGATGACTGTATAGAGATTAATTCACACAGTATAAAACATATTACATTGTTTTATTAAGCTTCTACTTCTTAGGGAACAATATATATGTTGGGGAAATGGGACTGGGATAGTTGGGGTCGAAAACCAGACCCTGCCTGCACGTCGTGGAGAATTACGGGATTACCCGTAACTTTGTCCCCCGAACCCCTACAAAGTTCTGAATACATTTCCACCCAAATATCTCCCCTTAAACTTACACTCCCCAAATCCCACTTTGATTCCATGATGGGAAAAGGTTACACATATACAGGACAGGTTTATAACATGTTACACTCTGTCAGATTAAAATCTATTTACTGTATAGTGCTTTGAAGTATTTTGAATGTGATATTTATTTACTCAACTAACATCAGGATTTCAAAATACATCAGATATACAAAGATCACACATAAAGATGTATTAAGATTTACTGCATACGTGACCGCAATAGTTTGTGAGGGCCAGCACGCATCCAGGCCAAGGCAGGGCTCAATTGCAGCCAAGAAAGCAGTAAACAGCTGAGGAGGATTAACTCAATTTTGGTCCCTGTGTCTGAATGGGCCCACCGCAGCATTCATCCTACGGAGCCAGGCACCAGTCTGTAAAAGCTGTGCAGTTAACTCCTAGAGAGAAGCAGTCTCTCTGTGTATCTCCCTGAGCAGCTCTTACAGCAATCCAATGTTTTTTACATTGTATTTTTCTATATGTTATTGAAGCCGGTGGTTTCCAGAGCGGAACCCATTGATTTCAACTCCGGGAATCCCCATCTTCCTGAGAGATAGACCTCCACAGGGCGTGTAGGTAGTCGTTCAAGCTGGGGACTGAAGCTCCTGCACCAGGCTAAATTGCCCCCACCAAAGCGTCTGCCCCCTTACCTCTGTAAGGTCTATGTCTCCGGAGCAGGGGGTCACCAGAGCTAAAGTTAATGAGGTTCACCTCTGTAAAACCCCTGCTTCAATACAGTATGGAAAATTTGATTTAAAGGACAGACCGTAGCCTGTAAGATACAGTGTAAAGTGAGCAAAGCACAAGGGGATACAAATATATGCAATTCAAGTGAACGAAAAGTGCAAGTGATATGAAAAAGTAGCAAAATAAAAATTATACTATAAACAAACACAAAGATCTCACCGCCGACCGAACCACACAGTGTCCCTCGTGACCAGCATCCCTCGCTTTGTGTAAACATCGCTATGAGAATTCCATGTCCCGGAGCTGGGTATACCGGAAGTGACGTCACGCTTCAAGTCGATGCTGGTCACGAGGGACGCTGTGCAGGTCGGGCGGTGGTGAGATCTTCGGCACTCCAAAATGGAGTATAAACTTCTAAACCAATGTGTTTTTTTATCTGGGGCATTATAAGTGCGCAATTGTTTGTGCCTATCGCAGAGCTTATTAAATCTCTGTTTATACCATCGTATGTTTTGTCTCTTCTCTGAGGAGGATTTGTATCTTAGCTGGACATACAGATGAACATCTAATGGGAATCCCCTGGCATCCAGCCACATCCTGTGTTTGCTTTTAATATAATTTTTTTATTTTGATACTTTCTCATATCAGTTGCACTTCACTTGTATCTTTTTGTGCTCTCCTCACCTGTATCATTTATTAGAAGGATTTGGAAACTATCCTCCATTTGGGTTATAGAGCTACATTTTGGTTTTGTTATATATGTACACTATACAGTATGTATAATTTTTAGTTGTTTAAATTCACCACAGACCTCTATGGTCTTTATTCACAATTAGGAGCACCTTCACAATTTTTCTAAGTCCCATTTTGGAGCCTGAAAGAGCTGCTCAGGGAGATACACAGGGAGATTGCTTCCCTCTGGGACTCCTTTGCACAGATATTGCAGATGGTCTGGCCCAGGACGCTTAACACTACTTTAATCCTCCCAGGTTGCCAAATGTACTACTTTTGGGGTTTGCTAATGAACCGCACATGGGGAGCAGGTTTCAGACTGTTGGTCCATGGTCATGGAGGCAGTAAACATTACTACATCTATAAAAAGGACTACATATATACAGTAGCAGACGTTACTGCTCCCATTAGCATGTTGTAGCGGGACATACAACCTGCCAGCCAGCAGGAGTAGACACCATTGTCTTTCCATTCGCCGTGTGCATACAAGGGGCAAGACTAATTAACTATTGCACTTGCTAACACATGCTTGCATGTGCCATAATACCAGCTACATCTGTATGTTGTAACAGAGCCACACTACCAAGACTAGCATTTGCCTGCTGGACCAGAGGAGTGGAGGAATCTACCTGAACATTTTATACCTCTGTACCAAGTGCCTCCATGTGTATGGCCACCACGAGGGTGCACTGAAAATAGGAGTTTTCCTGTACTGAACCTTCCGCTACCTGCCCCGGGGCTCTGTCTGATCCTGCTAGCTTGCTTGAATGTAAGTGTTTGCTACTTTTTAACTATTGTTCTATATAAAGTGTATTTCACCTTTCCTTTGTCCTCTCCTTTTCCCTGACGGGAGCACCCTGCCCTCTAAGAGACTATGCACTACATCGTATAAGCTAGTTACTTCTTAACAACCGAAAGGCTTGCATTACACTCATAAAATGTGAGTTTAAGCACTATGGGGCCTAAGCAGAAAGCACCGAAAAATTGCATTCGCCAGGGTTGTAATTCGCCATGTTTTTGGCGTGTTAACCTCGCTGTATGCAGGAAGGGCCGAATCCCTGGCGAATGAATGCGTCACCACCATTTGATAAAATGGCTAGTAACCGGTGGCAAGACGGCTGCCTGGCGAGAAACTGCTGAGAAGCCATCCCCTGGCGAGATATGTCTGCAGCAGAGAGAGATCCGCCGCTCTCTCTGCGCAAACATCGGCACATTAAAAAAAAATTAAATACATTTTTATTCATAGTGTACATGTGCAGGGGGTCTCCGGAGCTGAACCGCATTGGTTTCAGGTCCGGGGACCCCCTGCTTCCCGAGATACAGGCCTCTTTATGAGGTGCCGGTATCCCTCTGCATTTCAAGGTCCCGATCACGTGACCGCGGAATGTAAACAA
>WSYH01013628.1:0-16809 GCA_036426205.1 Ascaphus truei
TCCAGAGCCCCCCCTATAAAAAAATTGCAAAAATTCCGCCGCCTATGATTGCCTCTTTAATATTGATCTTTTTACATTTCGTATACAGCTTACTATTGAGAGGGCCTAGGTAGCTGCAGGGACAATAAATACGTTTATCGTTAAGGCATTTTGTATGTACTGTATAGCAGTGTATTTCTTATACATGTGTATTTCTTTTTGGCAATGCCCAAAAGCAGTACAGGCAGTCCTCGGTTATCTGACACAATGTGTTACTCAAAATGGCGCTGGATAGCGAAACGTTGTAAAGTGAAACACGTTTTCCCATAGGAACACTGTTTAAATGAAAGGTTCCGTTCCTGAAGGCATTTTTAATGCTAAAATACACAAAATATTTTACGCAGACAATAAGATACGCAGCACACACACAAATTATATAGTGTCCAGGTAAACCAGACACTCCCGAGGGTTCATGTCCCCTATTGTCCTTTCCATCAGCCTCTGGAAGGTAGCAGGGGCTCCACATATAACTTGGGGCATACGCGTAAACTGGTAGAAGCCCAGGGGACAGACGAAGGCAGTCTTTTCCTGATCCTCTTCACTCATGGGTACCTGGTAGTACCCAGATCGCAAATCGAGCACACTAAACCATTGGCTCCCGTTCAGAGCATTCAGGATCTCTTCAAAACGAGGGAGATTGTATTGGTCAGGTACCGTATGATTATTCAGCGTTCGATAATCGACGCACAATCTTACAGATCCATTCTTCTTCCTTACTACCACTATGGGTGATGCATAAGGACTCCGCGACTCCGTCAGTATTCCAGCGGTCTTCATCTCCTCCAGGACATCTCTTACGTCGTCCACATCCCTGGGGGCGATACGACGAGAACGTTCACGGAACGGGGTAGCGTCACTCAGCCTAATAGTGTGTTGGGCGCTGCGGCTGCGGCCCACATCCATCTCACTTGTAGAAAATACTGTTCTTCTTTCCCTCAGCTTGGCCGTCAGTCGACCCTTCCACTCAGTTGGCAGAGTCGAGTCTCCGAAGTTGAAGTCCAGGTCGACTAACTGCTCACCTACTGCAGCGGCGTTCACCTGGGGCGCTGTTTCTACCGGGCTGACGGGATATATACTGCCCAGACTCTGTCCTACATCGATGTCCATTGGAAATGGAGAGATGTTTTGAATATACACATGGGTTCGGAGAGGAATTCGGGTCGTCCACTCTCTTACTTCAGGTATTACCCTATATCCTCTCTGGATCTCTTCCTCAGGGTCACTTTCCAGAGAGAACAGATGATCGGTCTCCTCCCGATCCGGATAACAGCACCAGACGGCCAGGCGTTTCACTCCCCCTGGTGAAATGGTCGTCAGTCCGCGTTGACGATTGTAGAGGTCCCCATGACGCTCCAAGGCATATACCCGGTGGCACTCCTCTCGTAAGACGGGGTCTAGGAGCGAATCGGCCAGCGGCAGCTCGTTGGTCTCTTTCAAGTAAGCTCGGATTATAGCTTGCACTATGTCCGCGTTGGTTCCCAAGATGATGGGGTACTTGCAATGGTCGTGGGGCTCCGGGCATACCATGGCCGCTACCTGCATAGGGTGCTTCTTGCCGGTGTTCAGTTGGAGTATGTCCAGCTGGACCCTTGCAATCCCATCGATGGGATAGTCTTCATTACTCAATCCCCTAACCTTCATATGTTCGGCCGGCCTCAGAGGGCAGTGTTGAAGGTGCTGGTCATAGAACTTGCAATATATTATGGTCACTTGTGACCCGGTGTCCAATAGAGCCGAGGCGTATATCCCTTCTATTACCACGGGCACGATGGCCGCAGGGCCCACTTGACTGCAAGCTTCACCGGGTGAGGCGTCCTCACTGGGGCCAGTGTCAGCAGGGGAATCCGTGGTTCCCTGAGGGGTGTTCACATCAGGCTCGACGGTCTGGGCACGGCATACCATCGATCGGGCTGTGCTTCTTCTGTCGGGAGGTTTTTCTTCCGGTTGGTCCTCCTTCTCCGGACAATAGTACGAGATGTGGCCCTTCTTCCCGCAGTTGTAGCAAGATACCTCCCGGCGGTCCGGACGACCCTTATACGTGGATGAGGACCGCTCAGAACTACGACTTTCCCGAACAGACGACTTGGGGGTCGCTTCCTCCTCCGGTGTGGAAGGTTTCTTACTCTTTGGGGCCGAGGGGGCCACAGGGTCATTCTTGGGGGTAGTTTTGGGTTACTTTGATTCATGGAAATGGCGCTGCACTTCATGGTCTCTTATGTAATCCATTAGTTCCCCGTATTTAGGGGATACTGCCGCGACCGGGGCGGCCCGCATCATTATAGCTATGTTGTGGTCAGGCAACGACCCCTTGAGTAGCTGTTTGAACCGGTAGTTGTCCGCTTCGGTCCGCTTCGGCCGCTTCGGTATGCTTGTCGAGGAGGGTGCCCAGGGACAGCTGTAGGTCACAAACGAAGGCAGATAAATCTTGTCCTTCACGTTGTCGGAGGGCTTTGAATTGAGCCAGTAGCTCATCTTCATCGTCTTTTCTGGCAAAGGATTTAATTAGCATTTCTACTAGTTCCTGGGCAGTAACTTCTCCTTCCACGCTCCGGTGCGCCCGCACTAACCGAGCGGCGGGGCCTCGGAGGCACTCGACCAGTCTTTGTCTCTTGCTGGCTTCAGAACACGACCACTCCTCTATGATTTGAAGCGTATGGTCCCTCCATGCCTCGATCCCCTCTTCTCCTGTGGGCGTCGGCAGAATCCCAGAGAAGGCCTTGAGTTTCTGGTAGTTCTGTGCTTGGGTCGAAATGGTTACAGCTTCTACTAGTTGGGAGGCTATCGTGTTCACGTCAAGATTCCCACTAAGGGCCTGACTACTGCTCCCAGTTCCTACGCTAGGCATGGTTGGGGTCCCGCCAGACCGTTGATCAGGGTTGGGTGGGATGAGCGGGCTCCTTGCCCAGCTGGCGGTACCTCCTAATCTGCTTGAGGTGAAAGAGACCCTAGGGGGGTCCACCCGGTGAGGCGTACTGGTCACTCGTTGGCTCGGGTGTAATCCAGTACTAGTGGACGCTTCTTCAGGAGGTTGAGATTCAGCGTAGATCATGCGGCAGTCCTCTGCGGAGGGCTCGGGTAGGTTTAATACATGGGGGGCCGTTTCTAAGCATATGTCACTCATGGTGAACAGGAGACAGGTGATCCCCCGTCCCAGCAACATCCAGTTTATAGTCTATCACCCGGGCGGTGGCCAACCCAGGGCAACTTCTTACTTGCATGCGCACTGTAGATAAGTCTGTATCAATTGCTACCCCAGTCACTGCAACCGCGCGTCTTGGGTATACTTGGTGCGCTAAGGCCCAGGCATGGACATCCTGCGGTGATGGCACGGACATGATGAAAATATGAATCGGACAATTTAGAAAAAATTGGAACAGGGCACCCCAGGACTCCTCTCAGCAGCGCCTCCAAATGTAACGGGTTTTCCCCCACCCGCTTGCAGATAATACTGTGGAGGTGTAGGAACATACACGGTTACTCAGGTGTGGTGCATTACCTGTTGGCTCACAGGAGGGCTGAGCTTCCACCACGGGGAACCTGGGGTACATGCATGTTATACATCTCTGGGTGCAACGCCTCCACCTGGGAGGGATCCCAACGGAGTGGGAGGAGGACCTCAAAGGAAACAACCACACAAAGCGAACAAATATAAAACAGGACTGGCTTTACTGCATAGCAAAACATATATCACATAACAACACAACCTTCATGCGCCACGGCGGACGCTAACCACACTGGGCGTCACGGCGGACGCTAACCACACTGCGCCACGGCGGACGCTAATCACACTAGGCGTCACGGCGGACGCTACCACCTCTGGCGTCACGGCGGACGCTAACCTCCCACAGAGTGATCCCACCCCGTGTCCAGTAACCCCCACCCAAATGTCTCGCAACCCCAAAGTCAATTACCACTGTGCATGTGTATGTGTGACTGCGCAACCACTATGTCTGGTGATAGGCCTGGTTGGTGCACGTGAGTTGCAGGTTACCTGCCCGGGCTCCAGCCACGGGTACCGCGATATCGCTGGAGATCCGCCCGATCCGACGTTGTCCTCCACACCGCGTTGGGTGAATTCCAGCGCAGATAATATCACCTTAGTCCCAGGGTCTTTGATGGTGTTCTGAGCCCAGAATCCACCTCGCAGGGCCGCACGGCTTCAGCACTGTGTCCCTGACTAAGCTACCAATAAATGGGGCAGTGTCCCTATCTAGGGCCTGTCCCTATAATCCACAAGCTACTAGGTGACTCAGGACCTAACTGGGACCATGGGGGGCTGCTGGCCTAATGCAGAGGGTCACTGACCCCTGCATCCACCTCTTACCCCTAGCTGGTCCGGATCCTGACTGCCAGCGTGGCTGCAAAACCCCGCGAAATGTATCTATTCTCTCCCCAGGCAAACCCTCAGCCCTATTGGCTCCCTGGACTCAGGTGTCTCTGCCCCTATGCACCCTGGGGGCTGGCAGACTCATCTTGCGCATGCGCGAGCTATCTGGGCCTCCCGCGCTGGGCTCTATCACTGCGCATGCGCAACAGCCCTAACATGGCGGCGCCCTGCTCACCGGCCGCCGGGGACCCCAGCAACGCGATCGCGGCCTCGGCAACAGGCCCGATCGCGACCCCGGCAACCGCCCGACCGCGCCATAGCAACCACCCGATCGCGTCATGACAACCGGCCGCATGCCCACACCGCGCGCTCGCAACGAGGAAGGAGGGGGTGAGTGCGCGAGGGGGACCTGGCTACATGTACATACTGTATACATTATGACTGTTGTCACAAAAATACATTAAGTGACAATGACACACATGTAAGGTTCAGTTACATAACAGTTATCCCATTGTTGCAAACATTACACATGTATATCCACACACGATCATGTTGAATGACTTGTTTACAATTACACATTGGCTAATGTGATAGTCGCGTCCATCTGTGACGTGGCTACGTGATCATGTGACAATGTGGACTCATAACTATGACGACCTACATGTATTAGACAATATGATGTGCGCGCGCAATCTCTGTTGCGTGCGCACATGTATAATGTAAGCATACTCATAAACGCTCACAACACAATTATTGTTAAACGCTTGTACTTAGAAATTGTTCTTTGCTAACACGCATCAGTGTGAGACGCGCGGAGGGCAGGGTGGTCTGCGCGTGCACTGCGCTAACCATGATATTAGGTCACAGGAGAGAGGGTGAGCTTGTGACGGGAGGGGGCGTGTTCGGCTGTTAGCGGGGGCGTGTCCATGACCTCACGCGCCTGGTTCGCCTTCATTGGCCGAACCACCGCCGGGGGCGTGGCCACGGCTACGTCGCAAGTTCAACACATAATGAGGCAGCGGTGCCAGTAATGTCTGTGACACGCGAGGCCGGCGGGGGGGTTGCACGTGCACAGCGCTAACCGCGAGCTGCAGTCTGTGAAGGATATAGGGATCTTGCGATGGGAGGGGGCGTGATCGTGCATTTCCGGGGGCGTGGCCATGACATGACGCAGCTGGTTCGCCCTCATTGGGTGAACCGCAGGTGTGGGCGTGGCCAAGCCTCCGTCGCAGGCTTTGATAAAATGTTTATTGAGTTGTACAAAACCCTGCATCACGGCGCGGCTGCACCTTCAGTGTGACGGGTCGTACTGTGCCCAGCACCATTAAGGGGCGGTGCTTACACGCACAGCGCAGGCCGCGCCGTGCACGCAAACATTACTGGGACCGCTGCTTTAATTTTAGCAGTGTGTTGAACCTTGCAGTACAGCAGGGCTGTTCAATGTGCGCCGACGCATGTAGTCAGACATGAGTGACTGGGGGGCAGGTGTTTCCGTGCACAATGCACACAGATGCGTGCGCTATGCAAGTCACTGTGACCGCAGCATAACACAACTTATAATGGAAGCATATGTGTACCTTATGCGTTAACATGTACACTCATTAACAGCATAATAAAAAATATTCATAATAACATAAACATTGTGATGCAAATTGTGAAAAGTATGTCCTTTGTATTTCAGAAATATCACTCTGACATGGAGTCACAATCAATGAATGTACCTGGCTACAAAAAGAGAGTTTGCTGATTTAAGACGTGTCTCACAGTTTCAATGAATGTTACTATGGTTGCAAACACTGTAATGCTGATTTCATCAGTGATGCTTATTTCTGCTTGTAGTGAATGTAACTTCATCAGTTAACTATTACTGATGTTACATTTTGACAGCAACAGAGATTAACAAAGGCTACACGGATTTGTATTGAAAGGTTTTAAAAAACATACACAAATGGAGGTTCAATCATGTTGACTCGTGCTAAATCAAAGGAGTCATGTATCATCTGTTGTTGCTGTATCCACGGATTGGTTCATATAGGCATCCCTGAACCATGAACTCAGTTCTTGTGCAAGTCTCGCATTTGTTATCAATAATGTGCAGGATATTTGACAGCTACACTAAGAAATATTGATAACAAGCATATAGGACAGCAAGCATTAAATAAAATTTGTAGTTGGACAACATTGATCATTCATGCATACATGATATAACCCAAAAGTGTTATATTTGTTAAAAATTACATAGAAAACTCCTGACACTCTGGGCTTTGGGGAGTGAATTACTCACTGCCTCTGACTCTCTAAGGTTGCCAAACTATCATCAGTATCTACCTTACACTCATGATAGAGTGGGATAATCGTTTAACCCTTTCATACACTCATACAGCAGAGCAGTACGCCCATTCATGAGCGGATATTTGGTATTACCTGTACAGCAACACTATGATTGCAGTGTAACTAGGGATAACAGTATATGAACTTTGTGCTTGGGGCATTTACCCCTCAGATGACCTCACTTTGATTGTGAATACGTTCGGGGATAACACTACCAAGATGGCATCTTCTATACTACCACCACCAGATTACGAACTAGCTATCAGTCCTGACCTTGGATCAGTCATATAGTGGCTATAACCAGGCATAGACTTGCAGTAAGCATTCCACACTCCGCTGTGCCAAACATGCGCTTGTATATCAGGTTTTAATTAGAAAGTTTTCTTGTTAACATTTAATAAAATTTATTTATTTTGAGCTCTACCCCCAGTGAGTGCATCTTGTGGGATTCTTTTCCTTGTTTCTCAGCATTTATCTTTATCCCTGATAGCACCCTTTCCAGTCTCCACTCTCACTTCATAGTGGCTGAGCGGGGTTACCCTACGTCTTTCCCCCTCCCCCCACATTACTATTCATAACATTAATCACATTTATACTCATACTAACTATATCATTATATGTAACAGTTTACCAATAATTTTAATTATGTTGACTACATTTATTTTGAATGATTGCATTATGTATATGTTTCCCATAAGTTGGACATATAGCATTAATTATAACAAAAGTGACTTGATAATATTTATAACATCACGTTTTTTCACAATTTGTGAAATGCATGACAAATGAAAATTTGAACATGTATATGTTTTTTTCAACAATAATGCTCATATAACTATTATCAAAAATTGCAAAACTTCTAACATTAAATTTTACAAAAATTACAATTTGCCAGCTGAGCTTACAGATCACACATTATGTATACTTCTTTATAAAATCCATATAGTAGCTAGACATTTTCATGGTTGTTAACATACATGATCATACTATGTAATTCATCTACAGATATATAAAAATAAGATACAAATGCAATCCTAGCATTGTATTTTGATGAAAATTACAATTAGTTACACTGTTGTTGACAACTAACAATCACCATGAAAAATGTTTTTGTTCAAGTTACGACAGTGAGTGTGATGACATCACATATTTAGTTTGAACACTAGTGAAGGTTGATAACATATTCACGTTCTTTCACTCACATACACCAGCATCAGAGATTAACAAAGGCTACACAGATTTGTATTGAAAGGTTTTAAAAAACATATACAAATGTAGGTTCAATCATGTTGACTCGCGCTAAATCAAAGGAGTCATGAATCATCTGTTGTTGCTGTATCCACGGGTTGGTTCATATAGGCATCCCTGAACCATGAACTCAGTTCTTGTGCAAGTGTCGCATTTGTTATCAATAATGTGCAGGATATTTGACAGCTACACTAAGAAATATTGATAACAAGCATATAGGACAGCAAGCATTAAATATAATTTGTAGTTGGACAACATTGATCATTCATGCATACATGATATAACCCAAAAGTGTTATATTTGTTAAAAATTACATAGAAAAAATATACATACCATATCCAGATGTGCTTGGCCAAAGAACACCGATGTTAAATGTGAGGAGGAGAACAAACACTATCCTATGATAAGAAAATGACACGTCATTCCACCACACTTCCATGACAGTATTTCTTAATATTCATATCTACCTTGTTGGTTACCTGAAAAATAGGTGTCGATCACATTCTGACGTGTCTCAACACCACTGGCTGTCTGCTCATTGTCACCTGCAGCATATACGGGATGCTCTTCCTCAAACCCCTCCCGTATGTCACCTTCAAGATTATGACGCAATGCAATATTGTGCAGAATGCAACAACAAATGACTATGTCAGACACCTTCTCAGGCTTATACTGTAATGCACCGCCAGTTTTATCTAAACACCTGAACCGACTTTGCAACAGTCCAAATGTACGCTCGATAACTGACCGAGTGGATATGTGTGCAACATTATATCGGTCCTCTGCAGGTGATTGCGGATTAGCCAATGGTGTCAAAAGCCACGGTCAGATCCGGTAACCTGAGTCACCTATGATAGAGCGTGAAAATTAATGTACAGACGATACATTGTAGTCATGTTGTAACATATGTTTCATTGTCAATTTTGATTATTGTTGAAGCTAAAATATTTAGGACATTATATTTCATGTCCCATGTCTGAGATGATATCTAAACATGCACATATATCATGTTCAAACAAGAAAAACATATTTCAATAATGATCACTTACACAATCATATGTAGTATATGCCAAATTTGCATTAGGTGACGATACCGATGTTGTATTACAATATGTGAAATCATATATCTCAAGTAACACTTGGATTGATGGACACTTGTGTTCTAGTGTTATTGTGTGTGTGTGTGTGTAGGTGGACATATTAGTAAATATCTATCCAATACACTATTATGCTAAATAGAATACGAAAATTGCACAATAATTATGTTAAATATTATTTAGCATTATGATAAAAAGCTCATTTCATAAACACTATTTAAAATGTGACCAAATTAGACATGATGACATATGTATGTTAACACTTCGGAATATGTACTCACCCACCAGCCAACCATGCCCAAAAGACCCATTTTCAAAGGCATAGAAAACTGATGAGTTTCTAAGGATAGATGTATCATGGCTAGAACCACAGAATCTGGCTACCACATTCATAATCTTCATCGTGGCATCGCATACCACCTGCACATTCAGGGAATGGTAGTGTTTCCTATTACGGTATGCATGCTCACTCTTACTAGGCGGGATCACGGCAACATGGGTGCAATCCATTGCACCCATCACACATGGCATCCCGGCAATGTTATAAAAGACATTTCTGACTTCCAGTCACTCTGTCTGCTCTCTAGGAAAATGAATATCATTCCTAGCGTGTCTAGTCAGTGCACATAGAAATTGGCTAAAGGCCCGCGAGAATGATGACTGCGAGACCCCGCCCACTATGCCCACAGTTGTTTGAAAAGATCCAGAAGTCAAAAAATTTAATGAGCACAGCATTTTAACAAGACCAGGGACTGCACGACCTCTGCTTGTTACACTATCCAAATCTGCTCTTAGTTCTTCGTACTGTAAAGACAATATCGATTGGAGAAAAAGAACCCAGTCTTGTAGCACTCGTACACATATATATATATATATATATATACACCATAATACTGAGTTAAGTTATGGTGAGTAAAAAAAAGTGACAAAAACCCTCCACAGGAAAGCAAATATGCAAATACAACTGTATGCTCATCTGCATGTCTTAGGCAGGTCTGCAACCCCGCCTTTCCCCATTATCACCCAGCATACAGCACTTCCACTGCAGCAAGGGATTCTGGGAAATGACATGCAAATGAGCACACAGTGTCACTTTTTGCCTCAAAAACCATTTTTAACATGGTTCCCTATAGGCTTAAGCTTGCTGCATGGTCACAGCTTTGAGCACAGCCAGGGTTAAGGTGCATACCCAGAAAACCACCCACAGACAGCTGTTTTGACCTTAATGGGTCTCATCAGTGTGGGGAACCATGTTAAAAATGATAGCAAATGATAGCAAAGGATATAGCAACAGCTTTTGCCAAAGCAGATCATACTGAGAGGAGTGAACTTGTGTGTAAAAAAACTAGAAATTACATACCTAAAAGAGATAGAGAAACATTGTCAAGATCAGACAACAAAAAAAGTCCTTTCTTTATCAGCACATACAGCTCACAATCTCAAGATATTTGTAAAATAATCTCTAAACATTGGCATACATTATTACTAGATAAAGACATCCGCCCAATACTTGAACAAGGACCAAGATTTTCATACAGAAAAGCCAAAATTTTGGCATCACACTTGTCACCGAGTATGTTCAATTCTAAGTCCAACTTAGATCAAATTTCAAGCATTCCTAAAGGTTTTATATTATTTATTTATTTATTTATTTATAAAATATTTTACCAGGAAGTAATACATTGAGAGTTACCTCTCGTTTTCAAGTATGTCCTGGGCACAGAGTAAAACAAAATAATACATGGTTACAAATACAGTTACATAAATGAACAAGGTATACATTATATAAAAGACATTGCATGCACAGTTAAAGAAAATATATATTATGAGCGTATGAAACAGTTACAGACCAGATTAAAGTGTGAGACAGCCTTAGATTTGAAAGAACTTAAGCTGGTGGTGGATATGAGAGTCTCTGGTAGGTTGTTCCAGTTTTGGGGTGCACGGAAGGAGAAGGAGGAACGTCCGGATACTTTGTTGAGTCTTGGGACCATGAATAGTCTTTTGGAGTCTGATCTCAGGTGATAGGTACTGCATGTGGTAGGGGTGAGGAGCTTGTTCAGATAGCTGGGTAGCTTGCCCAGAAAGTATTTGAGGGTGAGACAGGAAAGGTGAACTTTGCGCCTAGACTCTAGTGATGACCAATCTAGTTCTTTGAGCATTTCGCAGTGATGTGTGTTGTAGTTGCATTGGAGAACAAAATGACAAATTGAATTGTAGAGGGTGTCAAGTTTGCTAAGGTGGGTTTGAGGAGCCGAGCCATATACTATGTCTCCATAGTCAATAATTGGCATTAGCATCTGCTGTGCAATACGCTTTCTGACCAGGAGACTTAGGGAGGATTTGTTCCTGTAAAGTACCCCTAGTTTGGCATACAGTAGGTAAAGGTTGTCAGGGTATCAATGTGCATCCCGAATGTTAAGTGGGAGTCAAACCATATGTCCAGGTATTTAAAACTAGTGACAGGTGTTAGGGTGGTGGTAGCGTTGGTTCTAATCAGGAGCTCAGTCACTGGAAGCTTTACAAATTTAGTCTTGGTCCCAAATACCATTGTTACAGTCTTGTCAGTGTTTAAAAACAGTTTGTTTTGGGAAATCCAGTTTTCGAGTCTCAAAAAGTCAGACTGAAGTATGTGTTGAAGGTCAGAGAGGCTATGGCTGTGTGCATACAGGATTGTGTCATCTGCATACATGTGTATTGAGGCTTCCTTACAAGCTGTGGGAAGATCATTAATGAACACTGAGATGAGTAGGGGCCCCAGAACAGAGCCTTGCGGTACACCACAGGTGATATCCAGGGGGTTGGAGTTAGAGCCTGAGTTGGACACATGTTGGGATCTTCCTGATAGGTAGGACTGAAACCAGTTTAAAGCATGTTTCCCTATTCCAGAGCTCTGGAGTTTGTTAAGCAGGATAACATGATCAACTGTGTCAAAAGCCTTTGCAAAATCTAGGAATACTGCACCAGTGAGTTGTCCCCGTTCCATTCCACACTGGATTTCATTGCAAACTTTTAGCAGGGTAGTTACGGTGGAGTGTTTGGGACGAAACCCAGACTGGAATTGGCTAGGGAAATTTGTCTTGGTGTAGAAATCGCTTAGTTGGGAGTGGACACATTTTTCCATAACTTTGGATAGAATTGGGAGAAGTGAGATTGGCCTGTAGTTTGAGACAGTGTTTTTGTCCCCACTTTTGAAGATTGGGACAACTCTGGCAGTTTTCCAGGTCTTAGGGATATGGCCTGCAGACAGGATAGAGTTGACTATGGACGCAATTGGTTTGGCAATGGCTGGGGCACCAAGTCGTAGGAACCTAGATTGTAGTAAGTCGGGTCCACATTGGCTGCTTAGTTTTAGTTTGAGGAGCGCTTGTGTAATCTCCTCTTCAGATACTGGGCTAAATTGAAAATTGTGGGCAGTGTTGGGAGGGGGTGGGACTGTAGGGATACTCCCAGGATGAGATTCATGTTTGGGGTTTGTGCTGCGTTTCGCTAATAAGTTAGTGGCACACCCCACAAAGTAATCATTGAATGCATTTGCAATGTCAGTGGGGTTTGTCAGAGTAATATCCCCCTTAGTGATATTACTTGGTTGTTGATGGTTAGGAGCCTGGAATATATTGTTGATAACCTTCCAGAAGTTACCTGGGTTTGATGTATTTTGGTGGAGATTGTCAGAGTAATATTGTGCTTTTGCATACCTTGTTTGCCTTGTGCACACGTTCTGCAGGCATCTGTAGTGATTGAGATCCTTGATAGTGCCAGTTACTTTGTAGCTTTTCCACAAGGCATCCCTGAACTGGTAGAGTGCTATAAGGTCAGGTGTAACCCATGGAAGGTGGGCACCCCGTACCCTTATTCTGCGTAGTGGAGCATGGGTATCGCAGAGTTTTAAGAACTCGGATTGGAAATAGTCGAGCGCAGAATCAGGGTCGGGAATTAAATCGATTCTGTGCCATGGGCAGTTGGTAAGGTCATCCAGAAACTGTTGTGGGTTAAAGTTTTTAAATGTTCTAGTGAGGAGAACTTTAGGGCTTGAATGGAGAGGTTTAATTTTCCTTACACAGTACACTATTGCATGGTCACTGAAAATATCAGGAAGGATGCCAGAGGATTGGATTCTGCTGGGGTTTGAGGAGAGAATCCAGTCTAGCAAGGAATGGTTATGCGACTTCAGGTTTATTCATGTGGGTTGGGAAATGAGTTGCGATAGGTTAAGTGACTTGAGTTGTATCTGGATTTTGTGGTTTTTAGGGTCAAGCCAATTGAAGTTGAAATCCCCTAGAACTAGCAGCTCACTCTTCTCATTCAGAGAGGAAATGGAGGCAAGAAATTGGGTGATATCAGTCAAGGATTGTAGAGGGGCTTTAGGGGGGCGGTAGATGCCAGCAAGCAAGATGGGCTTAGAAAAGGGGAGGCAGATTTTGCCAACTAGAGTTTCAAAAGAGGGTGGACTTGGTGGGCAATGTAACAGTGTAAATTGTAAGGTGTCTGCAATATAAAATAACACCCCTCCTCCTCTCTTTGACCTATCTCTCCTAAAAATGGAGTATCCCTGAATGGCGATATTTGCATCAGGGGTTTTAGAGGATAGCCATGTTTCTGTAAGAACGATGGCTTTGGGTTTATGCATAAGGCACCATGCCCTTAGTTCATCCAGTTTGGGCAGCAGGCTCCGGATGTTTATATGGGCGACAGATAGCCCTTTTTGGAATTTAAAGGTGGAATTCTCAGGGGCATGGGACAGAGCTGAAATGGGAGGACCTGGGTTAGTTTCAACATCACCTGCTAGAGAGATTAATAGTATGAGTAGAAATTTGGGTAGTTGTTTGCAAGTTGTAAATTTGTGGTGTTTTCCATTTGAGTGTGCGGTGGTTGGTGTGCTGGTTTTTAGAGTTCTCCACCAACATTCAGTAGATAGTGCAAGGCTTTGAGTAGTCCAGGGTGTATGGTGATGTTGGGTGTGGACCAGGATGGAGGAGTTTGTAGTGGATAGAGGGAGTAACATCTCCATGAGGCCAGGAGAAAGAAAAAAGTTAGAAGTGTGGGATGTGTTCCATGTGCCAGTATGCTTGCCAATGTAAATACATTTCTTATAATACAACCTTAAGAAATATCACATAAAGACTTTTCTCAATTGTAACATCTCTTTTGTCATCTATATTCTTTTTTGTGGCTGCGGACATAAATACATAGGCCGCACTATAAGACCACTCAGAATAAGAATATCTGAACACGTACGTTTAATTAAGAAAAGTGACCTAAATCATCCAGTTCCCAGACACTTTGCACAATGTCCTCGTGGGGGCATCCAAAAATTTTCTTTTTCTGCTATAGAACATATACCCTGCCATCCCAGAGGTGGTAATAGGGAAAATACTTTAAACAAACAAGAGATGTATTGGATATACACTCTCAACACTCTCCATCCATACGGCATGAACCATGAGTGGGAGTTGAAACACTTCTTACATGGTTGATTGCTAGGGGAGTCTTGGGAGTGTGTCTCCATGCATCTCAACATATCTTTATATTTTTGCATTTACTTAATGTAATTCATATAAATCTATTATATTCAGTGCATTGTTGTTATAAATATAAATTGCTTTGATATTGTCTCAATGTGATTCATATTTCTATTTGAGGTATATCTTACCAATTATCAATGGTGTGTATATCACTTAATTGATTCTTTAACATAATTTTGATATCATATTGGCTCATATATAATTTTTCAATATGTAACTAACATTTATTATGTTTCAATATGCGTTATATATAAAAAAAAATTCCCTTATTAACTCTTACCATGTTTTCTAAGTGCAATCTGATTATGAATATATATATTTTTATATATATATATATGGATGCTGCACAATGCTCGAACTTGCTTTTAATATTTCATTAATTATTTGTTAATTGTTTTTCGTTATCACTTGTCTCATTGTGTGTTTTTTCGTGTATTCACAATATATCCTTGCATGCATGGTTCTTCTCCACATAAGGCCTTAATTATAATCAGTGATTCACTAATTATTCTCAACTGATTCAATTTAATATTCAGCCAATGACAGAGAGGGACCTGCCTACTTAAGGTTCCTGTGAATAGATTCATTGTACTCTTTGATAAAGTTCCTAACGGAACGAAACGCGTCAGAGGATGTGAATCTTTTGTGATGTCCAGCACCACGTTTGAATACATTTGATTTTAATTTTTATCTATGGCCGAGTTCCTTTTTGTGCAGTGACCGCCGACATCTCTTCTATTTTTGCTCTTAGAACGTGATGTTGCGCTGAACACGATTCACTAAGCCACGCAAACAGGCACTTTGCGTTCTAAAAGTGACTTTTTTCTGGAAATTTTTCTAAGTTCAACTTTGCTCGTTCGTTACCCTGTTCGCGTGAAATTCTGCCCTTAAGCGGGATGCACTAAGCTACGCAACTTTGGCGTATGCAAAAGTTGGTTTCAAGAAAACACGTCAACTCAAGGTGGCCGCAAAAAAAGCTGGACTAGCTTTATATTTTTGCATGCGCAAAACCCATACAACAGGCCGGCGGGTGTCCCTGGCTGACCCCGCGGGGGTCCCCGAGGGAGACCGGGGGTCGCGTGGTTGTCCCCGTCTGACCCCATGGGGTCTGGGGGTCCGGGGGACCCGGCTCACCAAGCGGGGGTCGCGGGAGTGTGGGGGTCCCGCGGTCGTCCCGGGGTACCCGCGGGCCTATGGTACCAATGTTGGGCCTCCAAAAATAATAAACAATATTTATAACTAAATACACCCCCCTAACACATACAATACAGTAATGGGCAAAATTACTATTATCCACATATGGATAATAATGCATTTGCCCATTTTAAATTACAATAAATACAGTAAATACATATTACACTTACCTTTTGCAGGCACCCACGATGAAGGCCGTCTTCATCCTCATCTTCATCCTGCCCATGTCCCTGCGGTGCTGAAAACCATACACAAAATAAAAATAGCCCCTAACCCCTTAATCACCATAGCAGTCATTAACTGCTACAGTCATTAAGGGGTTAACCCACCCTCACACACCACTCAGGAGGCCTAAATACCCTCCCCCACTACCCATCCCGTGAGGTCTAACCACCCTCACCCACTAATACAGGCGGGACGCCTAACCACATACCTTTGGGGACAATACCACCTTCCCACACCCCCAATACCCACAAGAAAAACAATACACAGCTCCACAATGCACATCATTATATTTATTCTATACATAACCCACCCCCTGTGCCCACAAATAAATGCATGATTTATTATTTTACATACCGGGTTAATACCCCAGGAGTATCCGGTGGGCCTGATGGGTCACCTCACAGACCTCACAGTAGCCCAGCACCATATTTCAAACAGGTTCTGGAGGCCTATGGGTGGTCCCCGCCAGGCGCCATGGTCCACCAGGTAGTCTCCGTGGGTCACCGTGGGCCACAATGGGGTCCCCACGGGTAGGCCCGCGGCTGTCTGGGGGCCCCGGGTCAGACCCACAGGTGTCTGAGGGGCCTTGGGTGGTTCCCATGGGGGTCTGGGGCCCTTGGGTGGTCCCTATGGGTGCACGGTGCCCCCACAGATGTGTGGCCACCGGTTCTTCCCCGCAGGTGTCCCCCGTGGACCCGGCAGCCGTTTACCCTTGAGAGGCCCGAGGAGACCGCAGGTGGTCTCCATAAGTCCCCCGCAGACCAAAAGGAACCAACCCTGTATGTAAAAAAAATAAACCTGTCCTATACATTAAATATATCAA
>WSYH01013629.1:0-16808 GCA_036426205.1 Ascaphus truei
CCAGCTCCAATATCGGAAGCGTCAACTTCAAGGGTGAAGGGAAAAGATGTGTCTGGGTGACGAAGGATGGGGGCGGAGACGAAGGCTCTTTTGAGGAACTCGAAGGCTTTGATGGCGTCAGGGGACCATGCTGATGGGTCAGCCCCTTTCTTTGTAAGAGCGGTAATGGGCAGAGCAATAGTGGAAAAATTATGGATGAATTTCCGATAGTAGTTTGAGAACCCAAGGAAACGCTATACGGCTTTTAGGGAATTCGGTAACGCCAGTCTAGAACAGCCTTCAACTTCTCAGGATCCATGGTGAAGCCTTTGTCGGAAATTAAATAGCCTAGGAAGGCTGTGGATGATCGGTGGAAGAGACATTTCTCCATCTTCGCGTAGAGGCTGTTTGCGTGAAGCCGAGCGATGACAACCCTGGTATGATGTATGTGCTCCTCAAGGTATCTGGAGAAAATGAAGATGTCGTCTAGGTATACTATGACGAAATTACCCAAAATGTCTCGGAAGATGTCATTCATAAATTCATGGAAGACAGCTGTGGCGTTACAGAGGCCGAACGGCATCACTAGATATTCGTAATGGCCCGTGCGTGTGTTGAATGCAGTCTTCCACTCGTCACCCTCGCGTATTCCGATTAGATTGTAAGCTCCTCTCAGGTCAAGTTTGGAGAATACAGAGGCTCCTTGGAGCCGGTCAAAGAGTTCCGAAATTAGAGGAAGGGGGTACCGGTTTTTAACTGTGATTTTGTTAAGCCCACGAAAGTCGATATAGGGTCTTAAGGAGCCATCCTTTTTCTTCACGAAGAAGAACGCTGCCCCGGCCGGGGAAGTGGAGTTCCGAATAAAACCTCTCTTGAGGTTCTCCTGGATGTAATCGTCATAGCCTCGGTCTCAGGCACGGAGAGGGGATACAATTTAGACTTAGGGAGTGTGGCTCCAAGAATTAATTATATGGGGCAGTCATACGAACGATGAGGCGGTAGGACCTCAGCCTTGGTCTTGTTGAAGACATCCAAGAAATCTCGGTATACTTCTGGAAGGGTGGAGAGAGGTGATAACGAAGTGTCGAGGCCAGCGAGCATCGTAACGGGGGGTATGACAGCCTCCTTCATGGTAGGACCCCACTAGATCGGCAATTCGTCCGTCCAATCGACACGCGGATTGTGAAGCTGGAGCCATGGCAATCCCACAATGACCTGGACTGTAGGTGAGTGGAAGACATCAAAGATAATGACCTCAGTGTGACCGTCCACGGTGGTGAGTGTGAGGGGAACAGATTCCCATATAATGAACGCTGGTTGGAGAGGTCGGACGTCAATGGCCTCAAGGCCGATGGGTACCCTCTTCTTGACTAATGGAATTTGGTTGTTGCAGGCATAGTCGTGATCCAGGAAGTTGCCACCAGACCCGGAGTCGATGAATGCTGCGACCGCTACCCGGACATTGGGACCCTCGAGGGTTATAGGCAAAATAATTCTGTTCGGGAGGAGAGGGGCAAGGAGAGATGGTACCCAGTAAAAGCCCCTCAAACTTTACTGGGCGTTCTCGTTTCCCGGTCTCAGGCGGCAGTGACGTACTTGTTGATCCGGGGAACCACAGTAGAAGCAGAGGCCATCATTTCGGCGGCATGTTCTTTCAGCAGTCCGGAGCTGTTGACTACCGATCTGCATCGGCTCAGGAACATCCAATGCTGGAAAGGCCAAAGGAGGAGACCTAGGAGAAGCAGGTGTGGGCGGCATAAATTGGGGACGCTGGCGCTCCTGGCGTCTCTCTTGAATGCACTGGTTCATCTGGATGCTGTGGGTAATGAGATCCTCCAAAGAAGAGGGGCGAGCATGAGCTGCCAGATCGTCCTTGAGGGATTCGGACAATCCCTGCCAGTATGCCGCGGAAAGGGCCTCATCATTCCACCGAGTCTCCGCAGCGATTGTGTGGAACTCCACCGCATATCTTGCAGCCGACCTGCGACCCTGGGAGAGATGAAACAAGGAAGAAGCGGCAGTCTCCCTACGCGCTGGCATATCAAAGACCTGCTGGAATTCTCGCCGAAATCTGGGGTAATCCTGCGTTATTTCTGATCTGTGTTCTCAGAGAGGCGAAGACCAAGCGAGAGGGTCGCCCGTCAGCAGGGCGTAGATATAGGCCACCTTAGAGCGATCTGCGTGAAACCGAGACGGGGACATCTCGAACTGGACGTCACATTGGTTCAGGAATCCCCGGCAAGTAAGGGGATCTCCGGCATACCGATTGGGGGGTGGAATACGTGGCTCCGAGATGCCCATAGGTACTGGGGCAGGAGGGGACGGTGCAGCTGGCGTGTCCCGCAGGGAGAGGTTTGAAAGCTGCTCTGCCACGGCCGTTACTTGATCGCTCAGGAACTGCCAGTGTTCCATGGACACACCTTGGCCCACCTCAGGTGGGGGCTGCATTTGGTGGGCTCTGCATAATGTAACGGTTCGCTGCCCGCAGACCTGGCCAGTCCCCAGTACTGAGGTGGGTAAGAGTATAACACGCACCCACAGCAGTGAGGGCGTGCCCGGAGTGTAGTATGATGCGTTGCCAGGCCTGGTGAGAAAGGGTTAGCCTGATACTTGCTGCGTCCGGGGTACCAGAGGTCCAAAGTTAGAGATCCGAAAGCCGTAGGTCAGGGGCAGGAGAGAGCAGCGTAGTGAGGTCCAAAGCCGAGTCCAGGGAGTAGCGAGGTACACGAAGTCTAACGAAAGCCGAGATCAAATCCAAGGGTATCAAACGAGGGCAGGGACTGGGGCGAGAGATGCAACACAAAAGAGAGCCAGGCATAGACCTCTGTACTACAAGAGCCACAGGAAAACTATGCAGAGCGAGGAAGGAGAGGGCAGACAGGAACTATAAATGTAGGAGAACCAATGGGAGCAAGAGGCGGAGCGGGGGCATGACTGAGCGGTCCCAGGGATAGGTTAGGATGCCTGATGTGGTGTTCCCTAGTGGGAATAGCCTCCAGCTGATGGGAGGTGGAGCCAAGGCTCCTGGAGGAGTGTAGAAGAGGACTGGTGCGCGCACGCCCTGTAACATTCCTTCGCGCGTAACCCCTACAGCGTGTGGGCGGAGGCGGCATGTGCCGCGGAGGAGCGGAGCGGTGTCTGACCGGAACAGGTAAGGAGCTGGCGGGGAGGGAGCCTGGGACGAGCGGCAGTACTGGGAGCTGGGGTGACAGGGACCCGCTGTAAGGCGCGTGTCCCCGATCCCTTACAGTATAATTGTAATACATGCCATTGATTAATCAGTATTATTGCTCTTTCACCTTTTACTGCCATTCCTTGTGGTTATATCATCTACTGGGTAGCCCATTTGATATACTACTGGATAACTAGTTAACCCGCTACTATGAGAAAATATTTGGTTTTATTTTCCCTACCTTTCATTCACATTTGTCCCCCAGTGTCTGATATTATAGAATGCCCTTGGAGACCTCTCCCACTGCTCCGTTTGGACCGCCGCAGTGATGTCTGTAATGGATCTATCTCGATGTGCAGCTAAATGCTATCTTTGCTGCTGGATGGCCATAACATGGGGGGAACACAACACGTCTCCTAGCTGCAAGGGATGTCGTGCTGCTTTCCTTGATGGTGACGTGGCTGCGCATGCGCAATGACTCCCGCTGTGGAATCTCTTCTTGTATACTACGGCGGCATGGCGACCATCAGCGCGGCACCGTAGCAACGGAGGACGCTATTTCCCTGCACATGGACTGGCTGTCGTCCTGAACTGTGTGCGCATTACTCGTTGTAATGGAACATACATCTGATCTGATGATGTCAGAGACGCGACGGCGGAGACACTGGGACAAGTCATGGGACTCCTTGCACAACCAATCAGCTAGTCTGGTTGAGTTAATTGGGTGTGGGTTTAGGGGTATATAAGGTATCTACTGGCCAGTGGTGTCAAGCACTACCCTGAGGAAGGTCCCACGAGGACCGAAATGTTGGTCATGTTTGTGCTGTTTTTACTACTGAATACACCCTGAGGAAGGTCCCACGAGGAAAGAAATGTTGGTCATGTTTGTGCTGTTTTTACTACCGAATACAGTTTTTTTCACTTACCTTTGAGTGCTGTCTTGTGTCTACAGTACTCTTGCTGCTAGGGTAGGCTGTTTTATATATATATATATATATATATATATATATATATATATATATATATATATAGTTGAAAAAGATTCACAGGCACTCCAATATAGTATCCTGCATGGGCTGGTGCATATCCATAAAGATAACAAAACATACATTATCAGGAACTGGCAAAAAGGAGATAGCACTCAGGCAGGTAAATTCAGTAAGTGTATTAAAACACAAAGCACAAAAGTCCAACGTTTCGATCCCACAGGGGGATCTTCCTCAGGGGAATATATATATATATATATATATATATATATAGTTATAACATATATATATATATATATATATATATGCTAAGAGAGAGAGCGGACCTCGCATTCACAAGACTAATAAAGGTAACCAAAAACTGACAACATAAATCTAAATACTTAGTAGTATGTCAGTGGTGCTAAATGGGCCAATGAGCTTGTTTTGCTTCAGACCCAGATTGTCTGTTATTTCTCATTGAGTTTTTGTGTCCTATATGACTCACTAGCTAGTGAGCCATTGCTATGGCTTACGTACAGGGGATCTATGCCTTATTTTAAAATTCATATTGCAAGTGAAATCCAAGGATTCCTGCGGTGCACAGCCAAGTAGAGTAGCGGACCAGCAAGGTGTAGGTTAAAACAATATTTTATTAGTACAACATGGTACAGGGGACACACACTCTGACGCGTTTCAGACTGGTATAGTCCTTAGTCATAGAGCTAATTCGCGCCATTCATCCCCACTGATCAGTGGGGATGAATGGCGCGAATTAGCTCTATGACTAAGGGACTATTAACAGTCTGAAACGCGTCAGAGTGTGTGTCCCCTGTACCATGTTGTACTAATAAAATATTGTTTTAACCTACACCTTGCTGGTCCGCTACTCTACTTGGCTGTGCACCGCAGGAATCCTTGGATTTCACTTGCAATATGAACATTGAGCGTGTTGCACGCTGCAAAGGAACCAGCCTCCTGTGAGTATATCTCTCCCTCATTTGGAGATGTGATGACCTGGAACAGTGCAGCAGCAAAAGGGTTGGGGATGGCAGAGTCCTGCACAATAATGGTATGTTAACCCTATTATAACCCCTTATTTATCATGACACATGGACTGTTGCCATTACATTGAGTGTCTTTGCTGCAATCAAATAGCACTGGGTCTAAATACTCTTTCTTTGGGCTGATACAGTTCCCTGCTATCATGATGTGCGTATCTATTTGAAAGTTCAGACCTGGATTGAGCACTGTTTTTGGGATCTATACCCCAAACTACAGATTATTTTAAAATTCTATGCTTTCTTTTATTATGTTTTGTGACAGTAAATAAATAAATTATGTATTTTTGAAATCTCATATGGTATACTAAAGTGCTATACTTTTTTGCTTCTTTCTCTCCTTCGCTTACATAGATATATATATATATAAAACAAAGGGAACAAGTTGTCGAGGATGAAGTGATCAGCCAATCGTACTCTTCTAATCCCCACATTATAAACCTCTCTGATTTGGTACTTAACCCAGATCAAATCAGTGTATGCCAAAAAGGACTATCCCTCTCACCCACCACCAATTTTAATTGCTTCCAATGGGTTGAAGATACAAGTATTTTCACCAAGAAGTTACTTCTCCATAAATTCTGCATAAGAAAACCGAGGCAGGAGCTCAAAAACACTCCATTTGACTCCCCAGAAGCTAGTGATTATCTCCATCTAAAAGATGAGATTTCTTTACTTGAAGACAATTATTAAATTGAAGGGGAAGCTGCTTTCACAGACCTTAAATTACCTTCCACCTTTACACCAAGATTTGAGTTATGTGCCAACATCGAAGTATTTATAAACATGGTCAGTGTGGAATTTGAGAGAATAGCACACTGGTTGTCCTCTACCAACTTGACACAGGGAACAAGTCATCCTCAAAGGACTTCAGGATGACCCCAATCTCACAGTCACTTCACGAGAACCAAAAACAAAAGAACCTGTCTCACAATGAGAGGCTTCTTTAAATGCCATCATTGTAAAGCCTGTGAATTCATGAAGGAGAGTCAAACGTTCACCAATTCGCAAAAAACAAAGACGTTCCAGATAAAAGACTTTATTAACTGTAAAAGCACAGGAGTAATTTATTTGATCACGTGCTCCTGTGGCAGAGATATGTTGGAAAAACTAAACGTGAACTCAGAAGAAGAATGCTAGAACATTTGGGCTCTATCAGAAACTCTCTTGATACCCCAGTCTCCAGACATGTACGTGAAGCACATGCTGGAGACACAAGCGTGCTCACCTTCCAGGGGATCAATCATATTGCCCCCAACATACGCAAGGGCAATTGGGACCAAAAATTGCTACAGTGTGAAGCCAGATGGATATACACATTACACACTAAATATCCATCTGGCTTAAATGAAGGATTTGTGTACACCCCCTTTCTAGGATAATAGACTATCAGTGTACTAAGCCATTAACATCATGTATACATAACATTGGGATCTCTGCTATGCCTGCATCACATTATGTGAACATAAATAAATAAATCAAATTCTAAATATGTGACTAACAGCTACATCTATACATCTGCATTGTTACATGCAGTTCATATACGCCACCACCACCACATCGTGCTACCACGTGCATCTTCAGATTTAGGCCTCGGTCCCGCTGCACTCGTTGGTGTGGGCGGCCATGTCGCGAGTTCCCCACCAGCAGGGGAATCCTCGCGAGCCGGTCCCGGTCCCCCCTGGCGGCACAGCTGACTACACGCTGTGGCGCGTCAGCCGCTAGGAGACACAAGAGAATGGTGTTTCCTAGCGTTGACGCATCACGTGGTGTGGCTGTGAGCCAATGGGGAGGGGAGGCTTCGGGAGGAGGAGAGGCTTCGGGGAGCGGGGAGGAGTGTGGAGTGAAAGCAGGTGAGTGCATGTCTGTGTGTGTCTGAGTGCGTGCGTGCCTGTCTGTGTGTGTATGTGTGTGCCCGAGTGCGTGAGTGCCTGCCTCTGTCTGTGTGTGTGTGTGTATGAGTGCGTGAGTGCCTGCCTGCCTGTGTGTGCGCGCGTGTGTGTGTATGAGTGCGTGAGTGCCTGCCTGCCTGTGTGTGTGTGTGTGTGTGTATGAGTGCCTGCGTGTGTGTTTAAAGTTACCCTCAGCAGCTCCAGCTCCAGCCCGAGTCCGTGGAGGGAGGGGGGGGAGAGTAGCGGGTCCCTCCGCTCAAGCCACGCCCCCCCTCCCTGTCAAGCCTCCCACTCCCGCCCACCTCCCGCTCCGGCTCCCGCTCCCTACAGACCGCATATCGGTCTGTGTATCTCAGCGCACCGCCTGTCTGCAGTGCGGGTGCGCTGACTCTGGGAGTGGGGCCATAGCCTTATACGTATAAAGGGGCCGACAGAGACGCATCAACGCCCATCCCGGAAGAAGTCGCGCTAAGCGACGAAACGTACATCGGGTCATAGCAGACATGGTGCTACATTTATTATTACAAATATTTTTCGTTTTATGCCTCTTCACTAAGGGCTCTGTATACTAATGGGCATCTCCCGATCTAATTTTTATATGCATGTATTAACACACTAGGTAGTGTGTTCTTTGTATCTCCATAGATCAGTTCCACATGAGCACACTTAGCTATCAGCTTCTTCACACTCCCCTCTGTACCTGTTCGGGACCTCCGAGCGGGGAGGTTCTGTGACGCGGTGTGCCTGGCTGCTGACGCTGGACGGGACACCGAGTTACTTCCGCGATCCCGCAATCCCGTGAGTGCTCGGTATATTCCTGTGGCGACAAGCATATTAAAATCAAATAGCAGCATTAAACTTATGCCACACAACACTGATACTTTTCGCTATATACTGTGTATACTAACGGGAATCTCCCGATTGAACTTCAGTAGGGAGGTACTAACACACTAGGGAGTGTGTTTTCTGTATCTCCATACATCAGTCCCATACGAGCACACTTAACTTTCAGCTTTACCGCGCACTCCACTTGTACCTGTTCGGGTCCTCGGAGCAGGGGGGCTTTGGGACGCGGTGTATCTGGCTGCTTACCCGGACTGTGCACCGAGGGACTTCTGCATACCCTAACTTTATTACAGCTAAAAATATATGTGGTGATTATTAACTCACTAATTACTGCTAGAGAGGGTTGCAGATGATGAATCCAGTCAGTGATGTGACTCCAATGGGTATTCATACTTCTATATACAGTGTACATATGAACATCTAGCAGTATTTAATTAATGCTGCACAAATAGGAGTTTCTTACTCATTCTGTGTAAATTCACTCATAACTTTTCGCAGCATCTATAGGGCTGGTACCAAAGAGCTATATACAGTACACTATATACATTACGTGACTCTGACAGAATTGTTGAGCTGGGTTGCCGGCAACTACACATATTAATAACCATAATACAGCACTGGCATTAAGACACAGCGAGGTACAACATTCTAAGATATACACCTACATTTTGTTGGATATAGTCCAGATATATGTATACAGTAAGTGATACTAACAAAATAACCTGGTATAGCATTAAGGTATACAATTACTAGGAGATCAGACAAACGGAGACGTACTACAAATATTTATATAGCCATCTCAGAATCACTGTGGCAGACATTACCCACTTCTGTTTGCAATAGAACATTTCCTCTTATACACTTAGGGACTATAAATTGATATATTAATATCTCTCCCCCATGATTTTATCAAGAGGATCTAGTCTATGATTATCAGTATACTATTTAACTGAGTAGGTATTTACCGCAACTGTGTGGTTTAAACCTCCAGACTTTCTTTGTATTAAATACACCTTTTAAGGGTATTTTTGACATACTGCAACAGAAGCATATATTCCATATACCATGATCTGAGTTGCTGCTTACATTAGCATACACCATCATGCACAGCCTCTAGCTAGAGGTTTATATCTCTCACTCTAGAGATTTAGGATTTAACGTTTTTAATTACATTTCTGTATGAATAAACTTTATTTTAATCATTTGTCTTTAGTCGCACATTTAGACCAAGATATAATCAAACTCTGGTCTGCGGTGCACCGTCATTTGGGACCTTTTGGTGTACTCCTATACAGTACACTTCATTAGATATATATGACCCCAATATCATCATAAAGCCCTCAGACAAAAGGGGCAACAGAGTCATTGTTAGATGGGAAGAGTACATTCAAAAGAATATGTGGTTACTATCGGATAAAAAATGCTACTGCATACTCAAGTCAGACACTACCATACTATATAGGAGGGATCTTATCTCTTTATGGTCTAGATCAGTAAATCAGTCATCTCCAATTGGGAACGTGATTTTATCCTAGGCAGTATCCCCCATCAAGCACCTTTTACAGCCTACCAAAGGTGCATAAACAGAAAATTCCCCCATCCTTGATGTCCAATCTTTTCAGGGATTGGGAATCTTACCACCAATGCAAATGCACTATGCATTTAACCATTATAGGGACATACACCTGCTGACCACTGCACCTTTGGAGTGCCCATATACATCAGTACCAGCTGACTCCCTTGGTATACCCTACCATATCTCCATACAGCAGCACCAGCTGATTTACTTGGTGTGTCAGCATATTGGGTTAACCATCAAGTTGCTGGGCCCATCATTGGAATGGAGGCCTGCACAACAGTGACGTCAGCTGTTACTGCAGTATCTAATTTGGTTCCAGTCTCAGCACCTCTATTAAGCTGCAGGATAGTAGTGAGAGGAGAGACTGTTAATTATTCTCTTTCTGTCTCCTGACTCAATGGGATATCGGCTGGGCCTATAAATACATTAGCTTGTAATCACGTTCCCTGTCACCGGCTGCCCATTCTCACTGACATCAAGTATAAGTAAGTCTACATACTGTATTGCAAATTTATTATTATTTTTACAAGTCTATTATCATATAGATAACTTTTGTACTGTGTAGTCAGAAGTTAAAAAGGAGGATCGGTGGTGGACACAAACTCCAGGGAAGATGAATTGAAAAAATAGAAAACATAGTTTATTGCATAATTGAAAAACACGAAACAAAAACAAAAAAGGGAAAATTGTCCTCCCACCTCCCACGTGTTTTGCACCGAGCAGGGGCTTCAGAAAGTGCCTGTTCGATGCAAAATGCATGGGAGGAGAATGTTTCCCTTTTATTGTATTTTTTTGGCTTTTTTAATATGCAATAAACATTTTTTTCTATTTTTTAAATACCTGGTGAATTTATCTTCCTTCAGGATTGCGTCCATCACTATCCTACTCCTCACTGCATTCACACGTGATTGAAGAGATGTATACAGGATACACAGACAAATCAACAGTTACCAGCTAACAAAGTATACAGCCATGAGCTGAAGAAGCGGTGAACAGCAGGATTTTATGCAGCTCCTCATAGGCACTTATTAGAGAGGTACCAATTAAGACCCATAACCCTAGAAAATATGGCAGGGTAAATGTCTTGTCTTTACATATTAGCTGGGCAGTTTTCTCATATGATCTACCATTATGTACTCTCTAATTCTTCATAATGGCTATACAACTGTTTGAGTCTAAGGGCCTAATGCAGTAAGTGGCGGAAAGGCACTTCTCGCCCATTTCACGCCAAAAACGCCTACCCCTATTCAGTAAGGGGCGAGAAAGTGGCGAGAATCAAAAAAAAAGCCAGGTTTTTTGGCGGTTTCTTTTTTTCCGCCATTGGCGAGGCGAAAGGGCACTTTTCGCCTAAAATAGACATGTTTTCCGCCACGCTGTATTCTAGTAGTGGCGAGTAGCTTTGTGCCGCTATTCGCCACTCTAGAATGGCGTTTTTATGCCGAATCAGCCACGCCAAAAAAAGTTGGCAAGTTGATGGTGAGAGGCTGCTGATGAGCGGTGGATCGGCACTTAGAAAAAAAATGCTTGTTGAAATATATATTGTTAGCATGCTGTCAATGGAGCTAAGACATAGTTTGTATTATTGATTCGGTGGTCTTTGAAATATATGATTTGTTACATGAACTAGTTCATCTTATTGACATAATAGTGTCACCTGTTACGTATAGGATGTTTTAAATATATCAGTTTTTCCTGTTATGATTAGTTACAGAATAAATCAATGTATTATTAATGGTAAGTCTCTTCCTAGTCTCTTAAAGGAACACTTCATATAAGATGAATCATGTTTGTCAAAATAAAAAATGATATACTTCATTAACCTGAAATACCTTATAATAATAACAAGGCTCGTGTATCAAATGTTGACATTTATTTCATAATGTTTATAATGTTAAAAGCATGTTGCAAGTCACACATTATGCATATTGCTAATATTTTCATGTTTTGTAGGCACGCCCTCTCTGTAGTACAGAACCAATAGTGTAACCAATTATGTACACACTCATTAACATTCCATGAATACATTGGACACAATGCACTGCAACACTTGCATGTTACTACTGTTTTTCAGACAACAATTACATCACAAATGATATACTGTATGTATATAGTAAATAATGAATTCACATTATACTTAATTTTTGTATTGACGGATATTATTTTCAGCACAAAATGTGTGTGAAATGACACAAATATTCTTAATAAACACCTTCATCCGGCAATATGCTTTTATATATTTCTCTATATTCATGTAATGAAATCTTCTTGCACACACTTGTGTACATACAAATTGGAAGCATTTTGAATGTGTTGTTACCTTGTTGTAACCAATGTTGTTTAGTAATTTACAAACATGTCTCATTATTACCTAACAATGTTTTTATGTGCAAATTAACAGTTACTCATTGTTCATAAACAGTAATATGACATGAAAATGTAAATATATTTGGACAACAAGTTAATTTAATTCAGTCACGTGACCTAATCACATATGTATTTAAAGGAGGAACAATCAACCCTCCTTGTGACGTCGACATGGATATGCAAAGAAGACGTTTGCTGATGAGAAGGCAGAGGCTTGTTTGGCAGGAGGGACAAAATAGACAGGATGTGAAAGGGAGAGGAGAGGGACAGGAGAGGGATAGGAGGAGAAGACAGAGGAGAGACATGTTGGTAGCCCGTCCACGTGTGTACCGTGAAAGAACACTTTTAGATGGCCTGAGTGAGGAGGAGATTATAAATCGGTATAGATTGAGTTCAGCAGCAATCTTAGGTCTTTACGAAGAAGCTACACGTACAGAAAACCCGCACTGCTATTGTTAACCTGTGAGGTGCTGACTGGATGGATACGTGATAATATCGATTGGAGAAAAAGAACCCAGTCTTGTAGCACTCGTACACAACAATTGTATAGTGATAAATTTAAAATACTTTATTAATAACTCTGAATAAAAAATAGGGTGTTAAAACGTAATTAAATACTGTGTAGAACAGCACGTGACTGTATCCTTTGGTAACCCACCCTGGTATAGGTGGGTAGATATAGTGTGATCCCTGATAGGTACTAGAGATCAAATGCTATCAATTATAGCGACTTAAAATGTAGGAGAGGAGCCAAAGAAAGCCCACCGAAAGGACTGTCTCTATTGGAGTGCGTCTAGGCGTAGATTGCGCTCTAGAGGGATACACTCATGATAATGTGGCATGTACTACGCTAGGTAAGACCTATAAGTATCTCCCCACCCCCCAAGATAGAGATTGCTCTGTGTTGTGTACAAATTCACCTTCATAGTATGAGCTACATCTCTATAAAGGATATGTATTGCCTATTTTCTAAGGTGCAGGCTATTAGGCAAGCAGTGATTACTGTTGTAAGGTATAGCTAAAATAGAGCAACTATAGGAAATCACCAAAACACCTAGGAGGTGATTAGAGCCATGACCAGTTCTGATCTTGCTTTTTGCTTTGCCCATTTGTATGCTTTTTTTATAGTTTTTTGACTATATCCCCTTGCGGTAAATCTGTCCTTCATGTCCTTTGCCTTTTCTTCAAAGTCTTCGTCCTTACTGCAATTTCTCCTTAAACGAAGAAATTGCCCCACCGGTATTCCCTTAATGAGTGATTGTGGGTGATGGCTACTCGCTAGCAGTATGCTGTTAGTGGCCGTCTTTTTGCGATAGATAGTTGTTTCCAAATTGCCATTGTCATCCTTTGTGATTAATAGGTCAAGGAAACAAATTTGTTTTGGACTGTATTCAAGGGTCAAGCGGAGGTTGAGGTCATTTGTATTGAGAACTTCAATAAAGTGTTTTAACAAGGCCTCGCTCCCCCGCCACACTATCAGCACATCGTCAATGAAGCGCAGCCACATTTCCACAAAGGTGGTTAGATGTTCCAGTTCCTCAGAGAAAACCATTTCTGATTCCCACCAACCCAGATACAGGTTCCCTCAGAGAAAACCATTTCTGATTCCCACCAACCCAGATACAGGTTCGCGTATGTAGGGGCACATTTCGTGCCCATTCTGAAGAAGTCACTAATGTTGGGCGTGTTTGAGGTTTCTGGAGCTATGTAATCTAACGAGAACATTCGTTCAGCCTCCACCTGCCATTCATTAAAATCAGTTTTATTTGATAGAAAACCAGACATAATGTGTTAATCAAGGGATGGTATTTTTCACGTGCCGGGTGATAATGGGTCAAGATAATCCAAATAGAAGGTGCTACATGTACAGAAAACCCGCACTGCTATTGTTAACCTGCGAGGTGCTGACTGGATGGAGACGTGATAATATCGATTGGAGAAAAAGAACCCAGTCTTGTAGCACTCGTACACACCAACCTGTAGAGAGGGGGGACGGGGTGTGTTGGGGCTTTGACCCCACTTCAATATTAACCTCCTGTATACCCTACTCCAGCACACTCGTTTGTTGGCAAATGCAGCGATCCATGACCTGCTGAGTAGCTTCTCAAGCTGTTTATGTCCACACATTAACCCTTACAGTTAGCGCAAGCATTACACTTACCCACGCATCACTGTGGAGGTTGCTCTGACATCAGCTTCCACCTCCTGCGCATGATAAGACCCTGGTGTGCTTAGGGGAATTAACCATAAGCGCATAGTGCTTGTGTGTGGCAGCTAAGTTTACACTGTGCTATAACAGTAAGGGGTACTGAACCAACAACAGCAGAGCAGCAGACATCACCAACAACCTACCACAACATTGAAGGAGTACCTATCTGGCCTCTAATCACCTCCTAGGTGTTTGGTGATTTCCTATAGTTGCTCTAGTTTAGCTATACCTTACAACAGTAATCACTGCTTGCCTAATAGCCTGCACCTTAGAAAATAGGCAATACATATCCCTTATAGAGATGTAGCTCATACTATGAAGGTGAATTTGTACACAAAACAGAGCAATCTCTATCTTGGGGGGGGAGATATTTATAGGTCTTACCTAGCATAGTATATGCCACATTATCATGAGTGTATCCCTCTAGAGCGCAATCTACGCCTAGACGCATTCCAAAAGAGACAGTCCTTTCGGTGGGCTTTCTTTGGCTCCTCTCCTACATTTTAAGTCGCTATAATTTATAGCGTTTGATCTCTAGTACCTATCAGGGATCACACTATATCTACCCACCTATACCAGGGTGGGTTACCAAAGGATACAGTCACGTGCTGTTCTACACAGTATTTAATTACGTTTTAACACCCTATTTTTTATTCAGAGTTATTAATAAAGTATTTTAAATTTATCACATAACCAATTGTTGTGTACGAGTGCTACAAGACTGGGTTCTTTTTCTACAATCGATATTATCACGTCTCCATCCAGTCAGCACCTCACAGGTTAACAATAGCAGTGCGGGTTTTCTGTACGTGTAGCACCTTCTATTTGGGTTATCTTGACCCATTACCACCCGGCACGTGAAAAAAAACATCCCTTGATTAACACATTATGTCTGGTTTTCTATCAAATAAAACTGATTTTAATGAATGGCAGGTGGAGGCTGAACGAATGTTCTCGTTAGATTACGTAGCTCCAGAAACCTCAAACACGCCCAACATTAGTGACTTCTTCAGAGATCTGGACAAAGTCTATAAATCTCAGAGGAAAACCTGGTGGGAGATCTTCAGTTTTGAAAAGTACTTAAAGGCAGAATTCATACCTAGGGGTCTGAGAGCGAACATCGCACCCGCGTATGATATAGTTGATGATGACTTCACTAGATCTTGGGAGTTGGTACTTAATCAATGCTCTATTATGTTAATGGAGTTATTGGTCACTTATCAAAAGGATAAATTGGCAAAGATAAATTCTGAACTTGACACTCTACTAACAAAAGTAGAAGTATGGAAAACAAATGAAAAGTTCAATGATTTAGAAGGACGTCTAAAGAACAACATAGACAAATTCACAAGTGACCTAAAGGATCGTAAACATAAGAAATTTCTGAGAGATACTGAAGACTACCAGACAGGAAAGATCTATAGGTATAAATTCACCTCTATAGGCCGCAAACATACAAAACCTAAAGCTAATACCCAGGAATCCTCAACAGAATGGGAGGTATCCGAAAGCGAGGAGGAAAGACCAACAACTGCAGAAAGTATCACCTCAGGGCGCAGGTTTTCAATTGCACATTACATACCCAAGGTTTCTTTTTTAGAGCAGAGACAGTCGGTAGAAGGACGAACAAAAGAGACAGAGAGGGAAAAAGAAAAACAAGGAGAGGGAAAGGTATGGGCTTTAAGAAGCGGGAATATGAATACCTCCAGAAACAAACCCAGGAACAAGAAAGTGAGAGGTTACCAGGGGTACTAGAAGGTGATGAGTTACAAATCATAAATTTATCAGAAAAGACACTAGACGAGAACCATATACGAGTTTTGAAATGTGGCCTTTCTTTTTCGCCGTCCAACAATCTCAATACATTTGAATGGGTTAAAGACGTTAATCTATTCGCACGGAAGCTCAAATTACAGAAAATGTATAGATCAAGAGATAGGAGACAGGCGAATCAGGAGGGGGCACCAATTCCTGACATAAGGGAAACTGAAGCGATTGAGGACCTCTTATCCTTACAGGAAGAATCTGATAGGACACCAGGTGAGGGTCCCTTCACTGACCTGAGACCCAAATCCAAATTCATGCCACATGGGGAACAGTATGCCCACATTGACACCTTTGTAAATCTAGTCACTAAGGACCTCGAGTCTCTACCAAAGATTAAACAACTCAATAATATGAGCACTAGTGAAATCATAGCACTTGAAGATCTAGCCAACACTAAAGATATTGTGATCAAACCATCTGACAAGGGTGGCAACCTTGTTATCCTAAAATCTGAAGACTATGAAAAAGAAAACATTAGAATTCTATCTGACCGGGCCTGTTATGAGACTCTAGCCACAGACCCCACTCAGAGATTCACTAAAGAGCTGATTAACATCCTAAATGGAGGTTTGGCCCTCAAGCTCATATCAGAGAAAGAGTACAACTACATACTGGTTAGAAACCCCAAAATCGCCACATTCTATAGCCTTCCGAAGGTCCATAAGAACAGACAACCAACCCCAGGTAGACCCATAGTCTCTGGGATTGGGAACCTTACTGAAAAAGCAAGTGCCTATGTGGATAAGATTTTGAGACCTTTTGTCACTACCTTGCCTTCATTCATTAAAGACACTAAAGATGTTCTTACTAAGTTAGATGGCATCTCAGTAGCACAAGATTGCATCCTGGTCACCCTGGATGTAGAGGGACTGTATTCCAGTATCAGACATGATCAGGGAATACAGGCAGTCAAC
>WSYH01013630.1:0-16807 GCA_036426205.1 Ascaphus truei
CACCTCTCTCTCTCCCTCCCACCACTTCTCTCTTCCCCCCTCCGTCACTTCTCTCTTTCCCCCTCCTTCAAGTCTCGCTTTCCCCTCCTCTTCACCTCTCTCTTCCCCCCCCTCCTTCACCTCTCTCTCTCCCTCCCTAAACCTCTCTCTCTCCCACCCCTCTGCCCTCTCATCTTCTACTTTACTTATTTTTCCTACACAGGTATATACACTGATAAAAAAATCAATGACTACAAAAATGTATCTTTTTTATGAAAAATTTAAAAATAACATAAAATAAGCCTACATTTAGCCTATAATAGTAATAATCCCCTCAAAACAGGGCATTACTGGCCAATAATGCCCCGGCTAAGTTAAAGTCCCTCGGCTTCGCCTCGGGCCTTCAACTCTTCCAGCCAGGGCATTATTAGCCACTGATGCCCTGTTCTTCGGGGATTATTACTTACTGTAATTAATCCAACATGCAATGCCTATTGACTAGCATTAAGCAAACTTGATGCAAACTTTTTTGCAGAACTAAAAAGGGTGAATTCTCCGAGTTCATTACTGCGTGTGAAAAATGCGCAAATCTCTATTAATTTAATCACAATACAATATTTTATAAGATACTAGGCTGTGAAGCTAGTTACGGAAAGCTGAATGGAATTTCTGCTGCGTTTACAACAATCCAGAGTTATTTTAATCCTGTGTAATATTTACATTTTCACGGAATTAGTCTGCAGTTCTGTTACATTGCTTACATTGTTATTAATTACAACAATGACAAAATAAAAGTTTCGAAAAATCGACTTATTTCCACAGAGGATTTTTTTTTCATCAACAAAGAATCATCGACTTCGGTCATTGCTGAGAATCTACAGGAAAAGGTAGATGGGTTAAGTGGCTTATTTTTTTATTAACCCTTTTGGTGCCAATAAAGCTACCTTGGCTCTGCATGGCAGAAATATGAGGGACAAATGGCAGACATTGTGGGGAATGCCCAGAGACAAGTGTTCCTAAGTAAACCTAATGTGGGCACTTACCGCTGCAGTAGCTGTGCACAGTGCGACAGTAACCAAGAAGTGATCACTTTACGCACCCCGAGACCGGGAAACAATTCCCTATTATGCAATATTATACTTGTTTGTCAAAATATGTTCTCTGTTTCTGACTAAATATCGATGTGGTGTTGGATATGGGCGGGCAGCAACATAGCATTTAAAGGACAGGATTCGACAGCATAAGGCTGCCCTACAGAGAAGGATATACAGGTACCCATGGTACACCACGTCATATAGGCAGGGCATCATTCCAGTCAGCTGAGGGTCCAAGTAATCGACGGGGACTGAAACCCCAGAGAGGTGGCACTAGTGTTAAATAATTGCTTCAGGAAGAAGTAGACTGGATTAGAAATCTGGGTACACATGGCATGAATAACAATTTGGACCTCAGCTGTTTTTTGTAATTTGGTTATTACTGACTGACCACAATGTGGTCAGGGATGGGTGGAACAGTCCAAACCCATTCCGCAGAATGTTTTGACAAAATCCATCCCTCCTTCTAAAATCCGTCTGCGGATTGGATCCAAAAAAAATCTGAACCGATTCATTCAAATCCACCATTGAATGTAATCAAAAAGCAGAGAGCGAGCTTTCTAAATTAATAAGTGTCTCAAATTGTATGTATATATACACTGTATCCCCCTCAAACGTCCCTCAAAATAAATTAGGAAGACATGTCTGTGCTGAAAATGGAGCCCACCTAGCTGGGACATATGCTAATGGGTATGCAAAGTATATTTAAACGAGTCCCATCCCACACATTATATAAGGATTTCCATACCAACTACATAGATTTGATAAGCCTAATGTACACACCTAATAACTGGAATTGTATCCGACCCCACAGGACTAGGACCCACCGCTGTTTTTCTAGGCAGCAGCTCTAGCAGTGTGAGCTAAATCAGCTGATGGTTAGTACCATTGTCACATCCTACTTTTGAGCTGCTCACTGTTCACACATGAAGCTAATCTAGCTATTAGCGTATCTCACAACTATCTGATGTGAGCTCCAGAAGGAACAACCAAGAAGTGGGCGCAGTCTGCTTTTAAAGGAAGCCAGGGGGAGGGAACTACAGTACTATAAGTATTTTTATTTATTTATAAAATGTTTTACCAGGAAGTAATACAATGAGAGTTACCTCTCGTTTTCAAGTATGTCCTGGGCACAGAGTTAAGACACATAATACATGTTTACAAATACAGTTACATAAATGAACAGGGTATACATTATATACAAGACAATTGCGTGCACAGTTAAAGATAAAATATTATGGGCGTATGATACTGTTACAGACCAGATTAAAATGTGTGACAGCCTTACTGTAGATTTGAAAGAACTTAAACTAGTGGTGGATGTAAGAGTCTCTGGTAGGTTGTTCCAGTTTTGGGGTGCACGGTAAGAGAAGGAGGATTGGCCGGACACTTTGTTGAGCCTTGGGACCATGAACAGTCTTTTGGAGTCTGATCTCAGGAGATAGGTGCTGCATGTGGTAGGGGTGAGGAGCTTGTTCAGGTAGCTGGGTAGCTTGCCCAGAAAGAATTTGAAGGCAAGGCAGGAAAGGTGAACTTTGCGCCTAGACTCGAGTGATGACCAATCTAGTTCTTTGAGCATTTTGCAGTGATGTGTGTTGTAGTTGCATTGGAGGACAAAATGACAAATTGAATTGTAGAGGGTGTCAAGTTTGCTAAGGTGGGTTTGAGGTGCTGAGCCCTATACTATGTGTCCATAGTCAATAATTGGCATTAGCATCTGCTGTGCGATACGTTTTCTGACCAGGAGACTTAGGGAGAATTTGTTCCTGTAAAGTACCCCATAGTTTGGCATAGGTCTTGGTTGTCAGGGTATCAATGTGCATCCCGAATGTTAAGTGGGAGTCAAACCATATGCCCAGGTATTTAAAATTAGTAACAGGAGTTAGGGTGGTTATAATCTGGAGCTCATTCGCTGGAAGCTTTAAAAATTTAGTCTTGGTCCCAAATACCATTGTTACCATTGTTACAGTCTTGTCAGTGTTTAAAAATAGTATACAGTATGCACTCATTTTGATGCTACATGAAGGATATGCACAAAGGTGGCTATGGTATAAGAGAAAAGGGACAAAAATATTAATGATAATACGTATGAATATGTCCATTATTACACACTGCCTACATCAATTTTCGTTCACGTGACATTATTCTCGCCATGTTTTAGTCAGTTTAAAGCTGGAGTTCCTGTTCTTTTTATCATGATGTCTAACAAGTCAATGGAATAGAAAATAATTTCTACTAACAATCACCACTAACAAAGGGGTTTACTTTTTATATCTTCTCTTATGTTTTAACTTGACAGTGTAAAATTCACACCTTTATTGAGGAATAAGAATCTCTTTGGGGAAATTAGCTTTTGTTCACAAAATGGGTGTTCCCTGTGTAGCCCTTTTTGTGAACCGGCCGACCCACCCAATCTCACATTGGCCCCTCGTGTCTAAACGCGATCCCCCCTTCCCCCCCGCAACACAAAAAAAAAACAAAAACCTGCTCTCAAGAGTGAGCCTTAGGGACTACTGGTAACTGCATAACACCTGTGCTCCAGGAGATCTGAGCCTCCGCTAGCTGAGCCTGGGGAAACCCTTACCATTCACCTGGTGCAGCGCCTCCACTTACCCAGGATCCCCGTTATGAAAGATAGCCCGGGTAAAAAATACAATAACACTCATAGATAAAATACACACTTTACTAACACGAACATGTCACACACATAACATAACATAAAACAAACCTGATGCTCTAATCCGCATCACCTCAGCCCAATGTCTGGTGTTCCCACCCAGTGTCCTGTGATCCCCCCACACCCAATGTCCCGTAATCCTACGGAGGTCTGGGTGACTGCGCATCACTATGTGATAGGCCTGTTGGTGCACTTATAATACTGAGTACCTTCCGACACTCCGATGCTCGGGACCGCAACCACTTCTCAAAGGGTCAGACGTCCGTCTGATCCTTTCCAGGTACTTCTGCCATGGACCCCCAACGAGGGTCCCACCGCTCTCCACGGGAACTCAACCGTCTCTCGGTAACACCAACCGCATGGGAACAGCAACCGCCGCACTCCCTAACTAACCCTATCAGGACAGGAACCCTAACCTAGGCCTGTCCTGATGAACCACAACCTGGATGGCTTGGGGGAAACTCCTAGGCCTGTGAACAATAACCTGCCCCCCTCCCCTCGCTACCCAGTCCTATCTGTAAACTTACTGATCTAACAGCGGCCTGCCTGACACACACCCGCTCACCCACCATCCGTCAGCCTGCAGGCTTCACACCACGCTGCCTCACACTGGCCCAGCACATGCAGCGACACACACACACAGCTACCTACTGGAACCGCAGCAAATCCACTGCTTGCACGCTGTGCCTATTTGCCATGCGCCACAGCCCTATCCGCTTTGGCACTGCCAAACTGCACCTTCCACACCTAAGGTCACCTCTTTATCTAAGGCCGTCCTCTTCATTACCCCCTGCCCTTCCCGGGAATTGGGGCCTGCCTGAGGACCTAAGGAGAACCCTTACCTGGTGCCGGAGCCACGCGCTCCCTGCACCCTTCCTACTCCTTCCCTGCCTTTCCTGACTGACTCTGCAAAGCCCGGGAAATGTATCTATATTCCCGGGCTGGCTTCCTCCAGCCCTATGTGCCGCAATAGAACACTGACCTCGTCTCCCTATGCCTCCTGGGAATTGTAGTTCCCAGGGGCGCTGCCTAAACACTGGGGCGTGTGCGCGCTCTCCCGCGCATGCTGCGCAACGCCTAATGGCCGCCTCAACCTTTTCCTACACTTCCCTAGTCTTGCACGCTCTCTCTGGGGGCCTTCCCTGTACTCTCTGCCTACTGCGCATGCGCGAGACTCTCTGCAATGGCTGGCGCCCTCTCCTTAAGCCGCCCCGGTGGCACGGGGCAAAGGAGGTAGTGAGCAAAAAAACGGGAACAGGAGAGTAAAAAATGGGAATGGGGAGGGCCGGGAAAAGAACGGGAAAGCAGTACGACGCCTAAGCGGCGCCGTATCAGCAGCCTGCTTCCCCCGCAACCAGCTTCCACGCAGACAAGGCACGGACTACTTCCCTGTACTTACTAGGCCCCCCACCCCGACGTCATGGCCCGAAAGGCGTCCACCGCTGCCTCCAGGTGGCACCCGACACCTGTAGCGTGGGGTGAGGTCAGGGAGTTTTAAAATTAACCGTCAGGGCTACAGCTTCCCCTTCGCACCAGAATCCCAACGCGCCTCGCGGGGTAGCAACTACAGTGGATTAATAAATGGAAATGCATTGTAACCGGACGAACTAGCGCATCAAACACAGCCATTCCCCATTTGTCCCAACATCGCCCCAGGATACCGAGGCAACTGAGTATCAAGTGGAGTGCCGGCCTAAACAGACATGGGTGAGGGTCATCCCACCTGGACCTCCTGTGAGTCTTTTGGAGTCAATCAAGGTACCGTCACCTTGCACCAAACCCACCTTCTAGTATCAGCTAGTAAAAAAATGTACTGGCGGTCCGTGGTTTTGCCCCTTGCCGGATATATCCGTTCCTCTCACGGGAGACAGGGAGGCTCAGGCTCTTAGCGCTCGGTCCACCATAGTTGCTAACATAGCGGCTCCAATCGTGCACGCTGGAGAGGCACACAACTTACCTGAGCGTCCTCAAACAGATCCTGTCGCTCCCGCAAATACGCTAATGGATGACTTTTTTCCGCGGACGGGCACCGAACTCTTCTAAAACTTATACTATTCTTCGGGTAGTGGGCCCGGGTCCTCGGGAAGCCATCTTGGATGACTACTCGTGGCAGGCATGTATGTGTTCCCGCTCGCCGTCGCTACGAACCGGGTACCTTGATGAGTTCAGATTCTTCCCTGATCCGCAGAGAGCTTCTTCTGGGGGAGACAACCTCCACGCAGTACTGATGAACGGGGGTGAAGCCCATCACCCGGGGCTTTACCCTCACCTTTGGAGTCAGCCAGGCTCCACGATCCACCGGGGAGCTACACCCTAGCAGCCGCCTGGGAGCAGTCGAAACTTACCCCTATCCTTTGTCGGCAGTACTACTGAATCCCCACTCTGGAGCCCAGCTGGTACGCTAGTTGAAAAAGAGCCCAGGAAAACACCGACGAACAAAAAACGGGGGAGGAAGAAATGGCGTAGGGGGGGAACAGAAAGGAAAGAGACAGAAGGGGGAAGGGATGATAGAAAAGGGGCAGAGAAAGAAACGGACAATGAGAGAAAAAGTGGAAGGTAAAAAAAAAAAGAAACGGAAAGCAAAAAAAAAACAGTATGGTATGCCGTTCTGGCATGTTGCAAGGTCAAGTCGACTGGCCACATCATGTGGTCCTAGCATCAGTTGAGGAAGTGGTTTGCCTCAGTGACCCCTCAACTGAGTGGGTAACCCCGGGCCTGTCAGTCGCATCACCGGACGCTCTGAAACAATTGTCCGCTAGAATCACCACAAAACATGGGAGGGGTAATAAAACAACCTACCCTATGCCTTCCGTGATCTTTGGTTTCTGGTCTCAGGTGGTTTCTGCTCGGTCACAGCGGTTCCTGGAACCAGACATCTGGGTACCAGAACCATAGAAAGATCTGGAGTCATCCTCCGCCTTCAGAAGCTATCTCCGCCTCATCGTCCATGGAAAGTCCATGTGGGCACAACGGCCCCATCCACCGGACCACCGAAAAACACAAAGACCGAAAGGAGGGACCCGACTTCCGATCGACTGCAAGTGGACGAATCAGTAGCCTCGTCTGTCAAGAACCCACCTTGTTAAGCACCATCAGCAGGCGCCTCTTTCTCCGGCAATGTGCCGAGGCACATCAAGGTTATCCTTCTGCTTCCCATTTGCCATGGTCCCCGGTTTGATATGGTCTGCAGACAGTTGTCTGCGCCACACGGGTCCCCGGAGGCCCTCTGGGAATATAAGACAGCAACTGGTACAAGTATCATGGTTACTGTTGCAAAGGGATATTAAAGGTCCGGCTTCCCCCTCTGTTTCTTCCTCGGGGCTGATTCCGCCCGCCTGGGGCAGGATAGAGAGCTTTAGGAACCAGCCCCGCGAACACTCAACCTTGGGATCTACCTACGCCAGTAGCCCAAGAATGAGTGCCATACGGACATCCCTCCGGACCCTCCACATTTGAGGCTGCCGCAACACTGTGTAAAAAACGTTTTCTCCATATCCCCCTCATCAGTGTTTGACCTAAGACCTAGTTGTAACTGAGATGGTGTATCGGAAAAACGCCACCTTTGAGGGCTTCACTCAGAGCAGAGGGGGGGGAGTACATTAAGCAATCGTGACCTGACCCAGACTCCATTGCCTGTGGCAACTTTCCAGGCTCATACACATCAGGGGGTGTACCCCTGGCCGTCCGTCTCTCATCCTCGGGGGACGGGAACACAAAACAACAGAAAGAAGCCAGTAAGGGTCTGCACGAGTGCCTCTGCCCGCGGCTGGCGGTTTTGAGTGTTAGCAAGAACTGAGTCGCCACGCACAGAGGGTCAAGGAACACTTATGCCCTTTGGTCAGCTCACCAACCAGTCAGACAAAAGCTCCACATGCAATTCAGAGCAAGGCCGTAGCAGGCATTTTCTTCTTCTTCGCCCATCTCTACACGGTCAATAGGCTTCTGAGGGGCCACTGGTGCTCGATGTCCCGGACCCATGCCATTGGCCAGCTCCATCCCCAACCATTCCATCCCTTACACGGCAGGTGACACGGGCAAAGTAACAGCCATTATGGCAAGCTAAATGGGGGGCCCGTATGATCCTGACATGGGGAAGTACCAGAGTTGTTCTTAACGCGTCTTCTCTGGCAAATCCCCTTGCTATTCCTTAGGAGAACATAAATAGTTTCTCTGATTTCTTCTCAAGACAACTCCCTCCCCCTGGTGGACTCTAGAGGCGGGGCAAGCAACAAGGTCTTCTTGTGGGTGGAGCATGTTGTCAAAGCGGTACAGCGATCCTGAGAGTGACAAAATCATGCAGTGTGGGGGCGTGGCTTCGGAAATTTTTTCCTCCCTCCAGTCCGTGGTAACTGTTGCAACATTTTTCCGTTCCGAGCGGGGGCCGGGAACTTAGCACGTGGCTTCCTAAATTCCTATATCCTCCACTCCCTTGAGGGCTTTTTTGCCCATGCGAAACAAAAAAAAAGATCGGACAATTTAGAAAAAAAACATACACAAAGGAGCCTCTAGCCCCAGGTCTGCACTATCTCAGCAGCGCATCCCCCATGTAAAAGCACCCTTTTTGTGAAGATGGAAAAGAAAACCGGCCGACCCACGCCAATCTCACAATTCGGGGCGCCGCGATTGGACGTCCTAACCGGCACGAGGCGAAACAATCCGCTTTCCCCGCAACACACTGCTCTAAGGACCTACTCGGGTTAACTGACAGTAAGCAACCATGTTGCTGTCAGGATATCTAGCCTCCGTAGCTGGGCGGAGCCTGGGAGAACCTTAACCATTACCGTGAAGGGGGTTGCAAGCAGCCTCCACTGGTACCATTACCCAGGATCCCCCCGTATGAAAGATAAGCCCTGGGTAGACAAATACAATACAACATCAGATAAATACTAACACACTTTAACTAACTAAACGTCATGTTCACAACAAAACACATAACATAACATAGAACATAACACTGATTGCTTCATACGCATCACCTTCAGCCCAATGATTCTGGTTAGCCTACCCAGTGTCCTGTATCCCCCACAAACAGAGCAAAGTGTACAGAGGGGGAGAAAGTGCAAATAGGGGCAAGAGGGGGAGGACGGAAAGAAGTAGGGGGGCGGAAAGACCCAACTTCCGTATCTCTAACTTAGGTCTTGGGGTTACTTGTCTCAGCGGACTCACTATGTAATAGGCCTGTTGGTGCACTTATAATACTGAAGTACCTTCCTATCACATAGAGTAGCAATTTCGATGTCGTCCAGCCGGGAGAAAAGAGGGGAAACGAGCAAACACACATTGCTCAAAGGGTCAATTACTTCCTTCTGAATCCTTTCCATGTAACTATCTGGCCGTGTACCAATCCCACTTTATTCTCCACCTGCTCCAGCGTGGAGAAGCGCGGTAAAGAAATCTGGGGAATCAAATATAAAGGCGAACACCATTCCACCATTCTCTCATGTCACAACACCAACCTCAGTTTTTAAATCAACCCCGCCGCTATCATCCCTAACGTAACCCTATCACATTACATTAGCAGTTAAACCCTAACCTATTGTCCTGTCCCTTGATGAACCACAGCAACGCTGGTATGGCTCTGTGATGGGAAACTCCTAGCGAAGTCCGGGTGGGACGATAACTTCCCCCTCCCCAGCACCACCAGTTCCTTCTTAACGCTTAACCCTGATACTAGCACAGCCGCCTGCAGCGGACAACAGAACCGCGCAAGACACAGGTAAATAAAAGAAAACAACCCAGGAGCATGGAGAAGACATAACCACGTGGAGTCCCAAACCACGATCGAGGAGCATAGAACAAAGCATCAAAAACCCACCAGAAAATAGCCCCCCGTCTCCCCGCGAGAAAATAATCTAAATACACGGACCAGACAGTCCGGGTTGGGCGGACCTCTCCTATGCCTCCTTCCCCCCACCCCTTATGCTACACTTGCGCACCAGCACATGCAGCGACACACAAAAAAAAAAACGACACCTCTACCACTGACTGTAAACCCGGCATCAATCCACGGCTTTCATCGCTTGCTATTTGCCAGTGCGCACAGGCCCCTATCATCCTCTGTGGCACTGCCAAACTGCACCTTCCACACCTAAGGGTCACCTCCTTATCTAAGGCCGTCCATCTTCAGTTACCCCCTGCCCTTCCCGGGAATTGGGGCCTGCCTGGGGACCTAAGGAGAACCCTTACCTGGTGCCGGAGCCACGCGCTCCCTGCACCCTTCCTACTCCTTCCTCTGCCTCTTCCTGACTGACTCTGCAAAGCCCGGGAAATGTATCTATATTCCAGGGCTGAGCTTCCTCCAGCCCTATTGGCCGCAATAGAACACCTGACCTCTGTCTCCCTATGCCTCCTGGGAATTGTAGTTCCCAGGGGGCTGCCTAAACACTGGGGCCACGTGCGCGCTTCTCCCGCGCATGCGCGAACGCCTAATGGCCGCCTCAACCCTTTCCTACACTTCCCTAGTCTCGCGCGATCTCTCTGGGGCCTTCCCTGTACACTCTGCCTACTGCGCATGCGCGAGACTCTCTGCAATGGCGGCGCCCTCTCCTTAAGCCGCCGGGCCGGTGGCAACGCGATCGCGGCCCTAGCGACGGCCCGATCGCGTCCCCGGCAACCAGCTTCCACCGCAGGACAACGCGCTACTCCCTGTACTGGCCCCCACCCTCGCGCTCTCCCGGCGGGTCCACCGCTGCCTCCGGCGGCAACCGCGACCACCCGGTAAGCGCGGAGGGAGGTCAGGGAGTTTAAATTTACCTCGGGGCTACACCTGTGATAACCAAGTTCGCAACAAAACAAAGTTCAAATAAATCTAAAACCTGTTCTTAGAAAAGCCATGTCATGATGTAGAACCTCACTCCACATATTGCTGTCTTTTCAATATCCTCCTCTTTAGTACAAATAGTACCCTAATGCTTCGTCCTTTGGTCTGGAATGTATGTATGTATGTATGTATGTATGTATGTATATATTAATTTATATAGCGCCATTAATGTGCATAGCGCGTCACAGCAGTAATACATGTGACAATCATAGAAATAACACATAATACAAATAACACATATTGGGAAGAAGTGCTTCAGACATAAAAGTAACATTTAGGAAAAGGAGCCACTGTTCCAAAGAGCTTACAATCTAATTCATTCAGTATTTACAATGATGTATAATCATTGTATTTTGCCCACAGTCTCTATACAGCCTCAAAAGACCTCAATGTTTACCTTCAGCATTCAGGGTTAAACTGATATGGAAGATTAATTAGTTATTTTGTAACATTATAAATGTTTTTTTTTTACATTTGTTACTAATTATCTAATCCGTGCAGTGTAGTTATGTACAGTACAATGGTGTTAATATGTGTAGAGGTGGGCGAGCCAGTCCAGATCCCTTGTCCGGATTTTTTCGGATTTACCATACAAAATCCGTTCCGCCACGTAAAATCCGCCGCCGGATTGTTACAGTTTAAATTAGCGCGGATTCATCCAATACTGCCATTAGATACAATCCGCTGGTGGATTTGAACAATCCATCAGCGGATTCCGCAATCCACTGAGGGATTTTAAGAATTCAATGGATTGCTTAATCTGCGGATTGGATTCTTAAAATCCGTCAAAGGATTACGAAATCCGCGGTTGGATTGTCGGTGTTAGAAGGAGAAAAAAATTCAGCAAAAGACGAATCGCCATTTTTTGGAGACTGATCTGCTGATATCCGCAGACCAAAAAAAACAGATTCAAATCTGCCCCAAAAATGTGCCCATCTCTAACTATGTGTACCTGCTGCAAAAGGGTTAATTTTGTTTTATTTTACAAGTTTTATTTCTTTTCCAACCTTTTCCCCAAATACCTCTAAATCTCTTTGAAAAGAGCAAGTTCAATCAAGCAGCAGCAGAACAGAAATCATATTTGCATGAAAAAAAAAATACAGCTTTTTCATTGTGGTTATAGACTTTTTAACATACTGATGATTTGGAAACCATCAAACCATTACTGTAACTTGAAAAAGTGTTGCAAAGCATTTCTTTGCTTTCAGAAATGTAGCACAGATGCTCTAACCTGCAAAACCTCTCATTTCAAAACTGCCGTTCATAATACATCAATACTAAATATTCCTATTTCCATTGAAGAGCCCAAATGAAATGAGACTCCGGGCCAAGCAGCACCTTTGTTTCTCAATTTCATTCTGTGCAATCTGATGATTTCAATGCATATTAACAGAAACTCCTGCCTTTTTGCCTGGCCGTATCATTCTTTTCATGCCCTTCAAAGCAAAGCTTTTGCAAAAAAAAAAATTCCCATTTGCGTGTAATCATACATTCTGTTTCCCCCGGGGGCTCCCTCAGGCAGGGTTGCTCCAACTCTAGTCCTCAAGCCCTGAAACTTGTCCGGTTTCCAGGATATCCCAGATTCAGCACAGGTGACTCAATCAGTGGCTCAATCGAAGACCTGTGCTGAAGCAGGGACTGATTGAGCCACCTGTGCTGAATCAAGGACTGATTGAGCCACCTATGCTGAAGCTGCAACATATTGAGCCACCTGTGCTGAAACAGGGACTGATTGAGCCACCTATGCTGAAGCTGCAACAGATTGCGCCACCTGTGTTGAAGCAGGGACTGATTTAGCCACCTGTGCTGAAGCTGGGACTGATTGAGCAACCTTTGCTGAAGCAGGGATATCATGAAAACCTGGCCTGTAGGGGTGGCTTGAGGGCTAGAGTTGAGAACCCCTGCCCTAAGTCATTTGGTTTACTTCCTATATAACCCCTCAGGTGTCCCTTGACGAAGCAACATGTTATGGAGCCTGGAACGCCAGTGGCCCCATGATATAATAACTACGTCATACTATATGCTATTTGTTCATTTTCTAGGGGAGTGCTGAACGCCATCTTGCTGGCTGAAGAATGAAAGAAGAGACTCCTCCTCTTCCATTTCATCACCAGTGACACCGCCATCACGCATTGGGCCTCGTGGAGCGGGCACATGAGCGCAAAGTGCCTGGGGGCTGTGGCAATCTGGTGCCCTTACACCTCCGACACTCAGAGTTCATGCACTAGTGTCATTTTCTATAGAATGTCCCTGTACTGGTTGAAGTATAAGGCTGTGTCGCCGCAAGTGCTGAGCCCGCTGAGCGGGCGGCGCTTGGCGAGGTGAGGTTGCAAGTCCCCGCTCACGCGATGCACGGTCACGTATGTGCGGGCACACACGCTCACTGGCACTCTGCGCTTACATAAAAAATTTTTTCATACTTATGTAACCCATGTTCCCCCCCACCCCCCAGACACAGATGGCTATCTAGGGTGTATTGAGGGCTGGCTACATGTACTTGGGTGGTGCGTACCTGCATGGAACAGGAGGGCCTGAATGCTCCAGAACTCACACACCGTCTTAGGTAAAACAGCAGCAATGTCTTTATTCCTTGGTAACACTTTGAGGTAGTACACAGCAGTACATACACTTCAGCAGTCCAACTAAAGCAGTGCTTCCAATTGTAAACCCTCCTTCTCTCCTTCTCCTCCAGACTGTATCCCTGCAGGATGGTCTGGATGGGGCCTCAATACCCCTGCCTCCACTCCCCCCAGGGTAGGCCCGCTGGGTGAGGCTAGATGACTTTCCCCTCACCCCCTGAACAGGGTTAGGGGCATTGGTCCACCTCTATAGTTCGGTCCGCTCTACTCAGAGGGGCTCTGAGTATCTCCTCCAAGCACCGTTCTCACTCTACTCGTAGTCTCTCAGCTAATTCATTCGCTCGGCTGGGTCCTACTCTGCTTCAGACCAGCATGTCACTCCTAGCTTGCAGGATATAACTCCACAGACTGACAGGTTGAACGCTCAACCTTCACAGGGTCATCTCTCTCTCTCTTCCTCAGCACTTTCAGGCTGACGGTTCTTGCACTGCAGAGAACAGACACACTGCTCTCCAGACTCTGACTCGCCAGCCAGAAACTCCACTCCAACCAGGCAGCTTTCAGAACTCACAGAACCAAACTGACTCACAAAATAGAGTTCAGCCCTGCCCCTCATGATGTCAGCAGGACCTCTCCTCTGTCTATGCCTGCACAGATTCAGGGGGCCCCTCCTCTATCACTCCAGGCAGGGCTTGAAGGGGGAAAACCCATGATCACTATTGGCGCCTGCCCTTACCAGGGCTTACTCCAATAGGAGACGGATAAGTAGCCCGTTCTTACTACAGGGGGCTACACTTACAAGCGCGCTCAGCTTCCCCTGCATTGTCCCCCCCGGCCCCGCCCCCCCACGAGCGCATGCGAAAATGTAAAGAACACCCTTTACTCAGCGCCAGCGGGGACAAAGCCTTACTCTGTAAAGTGCTGCGTATGTTGGGGGAGCTACAGATGTACTGTATCTAAGTTAACTGCCTCCAGTTACACGACCGCTGGTGACGGTGAGTCTTGCTACAATCTATATATAAGTAACAGCAGACATGTAACAGGTTTTAGAACTCTGCTCTTCACTACATTCCGATGACCTTAACTTGTGCCCCATTCAGAAATTACTGTATATCAAACAAGAACCCCACATGTCTGCAATGTAAAGTGTAATCATAAATGAGAAAGACCGGTTAGTATGGGGTGATAATATTGACAGTTGCTGATGTACGTACATTACTGTATTTAACTGACAAAGCGGACTCTTGCCCTGAATACGTCCCACGCAACATCTGTACCAGTACTACAACCCTGTTTTGTCTTTGTTAGAAGAAATCTAACATCCCTGTCCTGTCTGCTGTGACAGCAGGAATTGTTCAGCTGCAGCATTGTTAATTTATGTGCCCGAAGTGTAATTGTAACCGTGCATTCGTGGGAATTGAACTCCCGTTGCGGCGCGAAGATGATACTATTCAGTCACCTCAGGCTGTATGAGACTAGCCTGCTACGTGTCTGGCTGCAGTATGGTGTGCTCGGCCATTCGATAGGAGGTCTGTCGAGCGCATGCGCGGGAATTAGACTCCCGTTGCGGCGCAATGGGATGATGATGTCATTACGCACTGCAGTCTCTGTGATTGATCTGCTATGAACAGCAGATGTTGTTTAACTATAGCACCATCTACCTGGGGCCTGGATGGATATTTGCGATGCGCATGTGCTGGAGCTAATCTATGAATGTGTATGGACATGGGACAAACTTTTTTGGCGCGAAAATTACGTCATTCAGCAAAATCTTTTTAAACCTGATGTTTTCCACGGCCAATTTACCACCTTAGAAGAAGCCTTAGTTGGCGAAACGCGTTGTGGGTTATATGTGCTGCTGGCCCTGACTTCTGGCTCCTTTTTGAACTCCATTATTTCTTGGGACTTTCTTTATATGTAGCCTTTGCATTCTATTTTGCGGTTACCACCATCCAGGACTCCACACTACATCTGGATTTATGCCAATTATGCTATACAGGAGTTGAGTATATGTTTTCCATTATCACTGATATCATCCAGTAACTGTACTGGTTTGAAATATATAAGTCTCTCTCCTGTTTATGTTGCCATTTTAGCTTGGTGTTTTGGGTCACCGAATTACCTTTATGTTTTCTGCTATGTGCTATATTTATAGTTTCATGTCATTAGATATTTTCATTATTTAGCCCTACACACTAGCTTAGTTTGCCTGGTATATTTTTTTCTGTGTTATGTTCATACCTTCTGTGACCGGCCGGTTGTGAATCACTATGGGTACCTGGTCCCCATAGTGGTTCTATTCATTGAGGTTTATGTTCATTATATAGTTCCCTTGAATTTAATTTATATTTATATATTTCTTTGAGTCCAGTTAGCCAGGGTTTCAGTCAGCTGTTTTTTTGTTTTCCTTCATATTTTGACTCAATAAATGTATTATTATTATTCTTTGCATTATTCGTCTGAGTGCTGTTTGAGAGGTTTCTTTTTCTTTTTCTGTGTTCACATATATATATATAGGCACTGTACCGTGTATAGGTGTAATTGGATGTGCACTGAGCTTTGTCTATGTTTCATGTTCTGTCTCTGGTTTTAAATGCATAATAATCAATAATCACCGTGTTGCTTAAGTACTCGCTGTTCACACCATCGACACCCTCCTGTTCACTTCCTGAAAGCATCTGGAGTTACGAGGGGAGGTGACGTCAGCGCGCACCAGCGATCATTCAAACCGACACAACTTTATTAGTATGAGATAAAAATACATACAAAACCAAAAATCACATTAAAAATAAAACCCGGCGAGTGAAAAAACGTATCCATTTATCCCTAATACATAAACTAATAAACACAGAATAAATGAAAAATATATTGTATAAAAATTCTTTATGTCTATATTGAAAGTAAAAAAATGAAAACATCCTTTTATGAGCATAATACATGGGTCATTCCTTGGTGATAAAATAAAAGAATGGATGCTAAACTTGGATTCAAAATCAGTGAATAATGCTCATATAAGTAAAACTGTTTTTGTGCCATATGCAAAATACTGGAAAGTTGAGAATTGTCTTGTAATTGTACAATGCCATCATGGAGAGCTCATACAAAATGTAATGGAGTTAATTGAGGAGTAACAAATTAGGTAATATACAATTTAAGCATAGGTTAGACCAATAATAATCCAACATACTAGTCATATAAAAAACCTCAAATGAACTCCCAATGGACTCTGCATTACCATGATGCTGCACAAAGTACAAAAATAATAAAAAATATCATAAACCCTAATAAATTAAATGAAACATATGAACCTACAGAGTGACAATGAGATAACAATGAATTAGCCATATATTTTTATATGAACAGACACATCCTTCAATTGTTGACCACGTGTCAACCATCTTGTGTATATATGTAAAAAGAAACTATTGTGTACACATACATTTATAGAAATATATCCTATAGCCATATATAGAAGGACTATCAAGGGAATAGTAGCATATTACACTTAGAATATTTTCTTAATTCAGGTATAAATAGACATTGTTGTCAATGCAGGAATGGACCCAAATCCCAATCAGAATTAAAGCCATTGGGTACTCTGGTCTTCAAGGTGAAAATCCAGTATAATTCCCGCTTGTCTAATAATTCTATCCTATTT
>WSYH01013631.1:0-16806 GCA_036426205.1 Ascaphus truei
AGGTTTAGTGTTAGTTTTAGTCACCTCCCCGGTGCTGGAATGCCCTGTCTGACGGACCACAATCACTGGGCTATGTTGAAGTCAGACGCCCAGTGTCAACAGATGCCAATGTCTGATGGCAGCACTTGAATTATCCTGGTAATTTTATATTATATTTTGATTTTTTTTGTCGTGGCGAAACTCAAAATTTTTTACACAGCCAACACACACACATATCGATATAACAGTAGTTATATTATAGTAGTACTATGATATATATAATTTTTTTTTCACACTTTGCATGGGACTAATTGAAAAATCAAGACCAAAACAGATCCATTCTTTCTCTAAGTGTTTTTCTTTTTTATAGCTCTTTCTTTGGCTGTTTTCAATGACCCCGAGAGTTCTGACTTATGAAGAAAAAAAAAAGATTCCAAAGAAAGAATGAAACAATATTTCCCCCCATGTGCAAGAGAAAAGAAAAACATAATCCGTGCGTGTAATGGGGAGTGGGAAAGAAAGACCCAAACACCCATTGGATACCTCTTTGCTGGCTGTTGCCCCTCCTTACAGTTGGCCAGCCAAGTTTTTTGCTACGCTATTAAAAAAGAACAGTTAGTTTCTCAAAAAACTAGATGACAACTCTTTCATTTAGCAGCCTTTATTGAATATAGACCTTATTCGTTGTCTATATGCGCCAGCCAAAGACCACATCCACCCTCATCAACCATTGGAGGCATGAGGATCTTTGACATTTAAAAACAGCTGTTCTAACAGTACGACTTGTAACAACTTAGTTCCATAGGCCCTATTGTAGTCTCAGTCTTACAATACAGGCAGAGTCCTCGTTTTACAACGCTTCACTTTACAACGAATGGTCGTTATTCAAACGCTATGCAATGCAGACCTTATATTCATTTTTGTTAAAACGCCCAAAATGGAGATCCAATGCTCTTACGACGCTTTGCAACGTGGGTATTGTGTTGATAGATATACAATTCACATAACAACGTTGCAAGCGTCCGCCCGTCGTAATCTTAATTAAAAGAGTAGGTAAGGGCGTAATATAATATTATATATAGTTATAATATTCTACTAGAATAAAAAAAAAATATTATATTATTACTAATATTATATATGTTTATTATGTTAATATATTGAATTTGTATATGATATATAATACAGTATATACACATATAATGTTTGTGTGCTGCATCTCTTAATGCTTGCATAAAATATTTGGTTGTAATTTAGTTGTTAAAATGCCTTCAGGAAACAGGGGAACCTTTCATTTAAAACCAAGTTATGTGCCTATGGGAAAAACGTTTTTCGCTTCTTTACAATCCCAAATTTGATGTAAGTCGTGTGTAGGAATGAAAAGAATTAACGCATGTGTGTCGGATAACCGAGGACTGCATTTTGTACTTAAATAGGTAGCTCTTGGCAGCACATGAAAAATATAAAGGTAATTGATTGAGTGACAGCATTTTCCCATCCTTTCAAAGCAGGCACACCAGACCAAGAAATATGCCTCCTACAGTACAGTGTGTTGTTTTTTAAACGTAAAATCAGTATCTGTCTAGAGGAAAATCTTGTAGCATTAAAAAAAACAAAACAAACAACAAACTACTGAATGGCACGGTTAATGTATTTATAATGTACAGTAACAAGCATTTTTTGTTTTATAGCAAACATTTAAAAAGTCAAATCCCCTTCATATTCTGGAAACAGGATCTTCTAGCACACCCCGTTTCTTTTTTTTTGAGCCCCACACATCAGCCCTCTCTTCTAGCAGTGCACCAATGTAATCTAGTGATGCCTAGGTCACATGAAACCTTCCCCTCAAGAACTTTGCATCATCTTTGGTCCTCTCTGCTGCACTGACGCCATTAATTGTGAACCCCGAGCAGAATCTTCGCCGATCGATCACAGGAGACTGGATCAATCGGCCAACTTAGCTAATTGACAAATCATTGGGGGGATTGGTATTGATTGCCACAAAATTAAAGGGGGGAAAAGAAAAAAAACTGTCAGTTGGGACATTGCTTTCTTCTTTACCCCTCATAGGGGGTCCATCATATGTGTGGTCATCCTATGGGATGTAGAGGACACTTGATGAGTGTTAGATGTAGAGACATTCTTAGGTATCTTGTGGTAAAATGAGGATACATTGTTTATTTTCCTATATATTGATTTCGCGATTCGTTTGGCCAGCGTAGTATTAGTAGTTATTATAGTATTATAGTACTTTGGATCATTAATCTAACAAAACCGGACCTTTTTACATTTTAATTGAACATTTTCTTGCTTCAGAGCACCCCATGAGATTACTATATCACTCATTTGGGCGTCCTACAACAAGCGGTGAGCAAAACTGGGGGGTGCACATTACGCGCGGGGCACCGGCGGGGGGTGAACATTTTTTGGGGGGGGGCACAACGAGCGGTTGCCAGAGGCCCCGCGCTCTCCCCCCGGGCATTTAAATTAAATCAGATGTGTCAGGGGACCCGTGAGGATGATGTGAAGCCTCTGCAAACCTCGTCTACGTACTGGGATTATGCCGGGTTTAGCAAGCATGGCACAAAAGAAGGCGATCGGTAAGGATGTCGGGGTCGGTGGGTGAAGGAGGGGGGGGAGGGGAGGGGCGGGGTTGGGGGGGAGGCACACCATACGCATGTAAGGCGGGTGGCGCGCCCCAAAAAAGTCTGTGCGGGCCCATGCTCTTACACCATGAAGTAGACCACTGCATATGGGGCTTGGGAATCATTATATGATCACCACAGAAAAAAAAATTACTGTATGTTCGATTTCTCTGCTCTACAATTGATAAAATTTAATCCAGGCACATTTCTTAAGTTTTTCTGTACACTCTTTATCTACGACGTTTTATTTGTTTTTTGGACCTGCACCAGAAGGAGCCTTTTACTTTTACTGCAATTAAAGCAAGCAACAGGCCAGGAATCGACAGATGCATGAGGCCTCTTCTTTTATGAAGTGAAATGTTGAGGGAACCCAACCGGACTATGATAATCTGTACAAAACTCTTCATCAGTTATTGTACAGTTTAAAGTGAACACTCATATTCTAGGCTTGTAGCTATAAGCACACACAATGTGGATCATACTTCATCAACAAAGCCCGGATAGAAATCAGTGATATTTATTGCTTTGTACCACACTCCACATTTCAAGATTACATGAAATCTATGAAGATATAAAACTTGTGGTAAAAAACCAACTTTGAAGAATACCAATCCAATGGTAAAACAATTCATGAAACATTTAAACAAATAATAAAAAATTGCCACCACCAAAAAGTTAAGTAAAAAATCGGAATCAAGAACTTACTTCAATGAAGGTTTTACATTCTGATGTTTCTCGGTACAAAGAAAAGAAAAAGAAACAACACCACCTGAGGGGGAGGGGCGCATCCGGGAGGGGCGATTGCGACACAATGAGAAGATGCAGGAGTGAGAGCCGCTCTGTGCAGGAGGGGACCAAATCAAATGGGACAATATTTTTAAAGAACAAAAAAAAAAAAGGAGCCCACAATGACAGGTATCCTCCGAAAATGGCATTCTCATACAACGGCAAACCAAACTGGAGCATGTCGACCACCATTCATGCCTCTTAAATCCAAAAGGCCCCTCTCTTAGAAGCCTCCGCAAATTAATCTTCCAGAGGCGTCCAGTGGCCGATGGACGAGACTGATGGCGGCTCCCTTGACACAAAGAGAGCCTTTTGACAGGGAAGTGTGGATCACCTGAGGGGAATCGACTCTCTGAGTCTCTAAAAGAGACATAGTGAAAAAGGGAAAGTGTTCTAAAAGAAAACATTGTAAGGATACAGTATTCAATAAAAGAAATTAAATGCATAGCAAAAGCATGTGTGAAAATACCAAGAAATTATTAACCAAACCAAGCATTTTAAATTTTTCTTTTATATAAAGAGGAAGATTAACTACCATTAACAAAAACACATGATTGGAAGTAGATGATGATGATGAAACAAAATTGAGGGCCTAACGCACCACACAAAACTAAACATCTAAAGAATTGCTGTTGAACTAAAGATGCATGTTTTTAAATCAATTCATGGACATATAGAAGACATGAGAAAAGATCCAGAAACAACAATAATATAAGAACGGAATGTATGGGGAAATAAGCAATATTACATTTGGAACTAATCTTTCACAATTTTTTTTTTTTTCATATTTGTCCCTGGCGGTTGGGTGAACTCGTTAACAGAAGTCAGCTCCCACCACTGCCAGAAAAAACTTCAACAAGGGCCTCAAAGCCAAAAACATTCTGATGGCTGACAAACCTTTGACCTATTTTCCGGAATCACTACTTCCGAACCAAGGAGAAATCGAAGAAGAGCTTCCAGATACCCACAACCAAATAAAGTTTGAAGGGTCCCAATAAACTCTACCCAGACCTGGCTCAAGCGTATGCTAAGCCAAAGGGGAGACCTGACCCTCTGTTACTCACCCTTGTCATAAACATCCTATGCAAAAAACCAGATCAAATACTGATGGGTTTTTCCCTGCAAACGGCTGTTCTCTTACAAATAATGGCTTTCATGTTATCTCCACCAAAGATTGGCATTTGGCATATCGATTCTAGAAACACTGGGCCCTGAAAAAACATCACCAGAGATGCAGGAACCAAGGATTCTGAAGATGTCGTTGCGAAACCCCAAGATCAGTCGGTCCTCCAAGCCACTGGTTCCAAACGGTGTCAGGGACTACCTAAAACTGCTGTTGTGGTCTGGATCTCCGTCAACTGCCATTGACTTGAACACTGTCAGTCTCTTCTTGACTAATGATCCCCACGTGGGTCGTTGAGACCTTTGTGACTCTATTGTTTGTTTTTGGGGCTGGGGTTCAGTCTCGGCCCACACGATGGGAATCGAACCCCTCGAGGAGGGTCATGTCCACTCCTCTAATATCTTTTTTCTTCTGATTGCATTACTAACAAATGCTTATCTACACCAAAGACTTCCTTTCCAGACACAGATACCATCCCAGAGTCAAGATGATGTCAGGACTATGCGGGTTTGGGAGATTGACCTGACTGGAGGTTTATGACACCACACAAGCTCAGGACACATTCCAAGACTTTGCATCACCAAAAGGATGGGTCTAAGGTTTTTGGGGATGCTAAGGTTTTATTCTAAGAAGAGAGACTATTAAGGACTATACGGGGAGATCAAAGAGGTGAAGGCCACCCAGTGCGTTATTGTCTCCTTCTCCGTGTGCACCATCCTGCAACTGTTATGCTAGAGGAGAGGGATTTGTGAGGGGATTTGTCCCGTTTTTTTGTATATTGTTATGTTTACATTTTAATGTAATTTGACTTTTTAAGGCCTTCCTGGGTCTGGTTTGCTCAACTCCCCCCACCCCCCACAAGCTATCTTTGGATGGCGGGAAAAAGTTTTTGCTGTTTCCTTCAGAGACGTCAATTTGAAGGCCCCAAAGGGCGGGTTTTTATGCTTTAAAAAGTATTCCGTTATTTTAAATAAATTACCCCTTTCCCCTTACTACCCTAGACCTCACCCTATATATTACTTTTCAGTTTCACACCCAGAATATTAACCTACTCCCATTTCCACCCAGAGGGTTTCGCAAATAAAAATGTTGTTGATACTTTAATTGTGTATATAATGTTTCTACTACACAATAAATACAGATAGCATTTAGGTAATTATAATCTCCCAGAATACAAAAGGGTGATGCTGAATCTCCCACCCGTGAAGAGGCGGGGTCTCCCTCAAGAAATAAAAAGATTGATTTGAAGGGAGATGTGGTTCTTCTTCAGGAGTCAGGAGTGACATTTTAGGACAGCGGGACAAACACATCCTCTTTAGAAGTTATATAATCACATTATTTATAAGGCATCATAAAAATAATAAGTTGTCAAACCAGAGGCCGGAACATGATGAAACACAGACAGAGCTCAGTGCACATCCAAGACACCCATAACCGGACAGTGCCTTAAATATATATATACTGCACGAAACTTTTTATTCGAGGCAAATGCACAGATTTGTACCTGGCAGATACTTTGAATCCGCCGCTGCTCACCCGCTTGATGCTTGCGTTTTTTTTTGCGTTTTTGGCCTTACCCAGCCACGGTTTCATTGCCTGGCTGCAGGGGGATCTGATCTGTTAAATGAAATAACAGAAGAATTTACGAGGGCGGCAATGTTTCGTTTGTCCACCAGATGGCATCATACATATATTAAACTCATGCATAACCAGAAGAATTTACTCCGGAGAAATTTCGTTTGTCCACCAGAGGCATAAACTCATGACTTCTTAAGTAATGTGTGGACTTTGCAAAGTGTGTTGCGTTTACTTATACCAAAAAAGATACTTTAATCCCAGTACAGTATTGCTAAGTATGGAACTTGGTCCTTGAGACTGAAGGAAGAGTTGCAAAAAATGTAATCAATTTAGGCCTACATTACCAGTAAGTATTAGTAAATAAAGACCAACAATCATTTTTCGCTTCTTACATATTCTACAGAGACCATGAGGTTTCAAGTGGAGCCCGCTTTCCAAAACCTGACAGAAGTATGCTTATTTGATATGGGCGCGTTTTTTTTTTAAAAATGCAACAGAGGATAACGATGGCAACAGTTGTTCAAATTGATCAGTAGTATTTTTATTTTATCGAAAAATTATGCTTTTACAGCTTTTACAGATTTTCGCCAAACTATCATGGTGGAAGATGGCTGGCTGCAAATTGCAATAGGAAAAGGTTAGATGTATCAGTGACCCCCTGTTTCACCGTATGAGACCCAATTTGTTGGAGGTATTGGTTGTGTTGTGGCCACGGGTGTGGGCTCTGTAGGCATGTTGTGGCCTCTTGTTGTGGCCACCGGGGTTTTCCCGTTATTCCGTTTGATCTCTGTAATGGATGGCGGCAACCCCAGGGCACAAAAGGCGAAGGTGGAAGGGTAGTGTTTAAAACGAAATAAGAAGCTACAGTCCTGCCAAGGCAAGACTTGCGCCAGAACAGAACCAGAACCAAGCAAGCCAGCACCAGCTATCATGATGGACATATCTCACATCGGGGTGTTGGTGTGGTGGACAACCTTGAGATGGATTTCGCAGCCAGTTTTTGATGATTGAAGCTTTGCATTTTGTACCGCTAAGCGATTCCCGCTGACTACAGTGGGTGGGATGGATAGTCCTCGCCAAAAACTGCGACGTGGTTGGGTGATGATGTGAAGCTGGACTGGAAGTGTGGGACCGGCAGACGGGCAAGCGGGCAAGAATGAAGGGGGAAAAAAAATTCAGTAAACAGTTATGGTGAAAGAGATCAGTAATAATTTTGGTGGGGCCCTGGCTGCTGGGGGTAATTTCTTTAGGGGGTGACATTACTGTACATTAAAACTTTTCATTTTTTTTCCTCAGAAGAAAAGAAAAGGAAAACGGCTTTAATGGGGGATTTGGATTTCGATGGATACAGTAATATTGTGCTTTGTACAGTATGGCTGAGTTTTCCCAGACTTTTCCGAACAGTTATTTATTACTGTTTGTAATGTAATTAATAAACCCGAATAAATATAAATAAAAAACTATGCATTTTATTCTACAGACATGTTCAGTAGTCGTAAATTACTGCAACATACTGTACTGGGGGCGAGCTGTGTTTTGCAGCAGAGAGAGATGATTTAATAATATTGTTATACAGTGAGCAGGGGGCTCCGAGCCAGAAAAGTAATGATCAGGAGCCCCCCCCCCCTGTCCTGATCAATAGTATTAAAAAATACACACAGCAGCCGCCACCCAAAAACCAAAAAATAAATAAATAGAAGTAAGGACAATAAATACATTGAGTGTGAGAATGGAACATTTTATGGAGTAGTTGTAGATGTGCAGGTGGGTTGGGAGCTGAAGCGCGCGTTGGTTTTAGGTCTGGGGAACCCGTCCCCGAGATAAAGGCCCTTTAGGGAGGCTTGCCGGTATCATCTCGTTTCTATGCTTAAAATCACCGATACACTGACCGCGGCATGTAAACCAAGCAGAGTCAGAGGTGATAACCTGCACCCCGGACCGGCCTAAAGGGCCGTGATATCTGGGGGGCGGGGCACGGTGGTCCCCAGACCTTGAAACCTGTGCGCTTCTGCTGCTGGAGACCCTCTGCACACTTTGTACAGTATCAATAAAAACATCAATTACAGTATAAATACACACTCGTTCTTTACCTTAGCGCTATGTCGCTATGGACAAGACTTTTTTAATATAATGTAAAGTGAGCAGGGGGTTCCCTGAGCAGAAATTAAATTGCTCAGGGAAACCCACCCCCCCTGCTCCCCTGCTCACTGATCAATATTATAAAAAAATACGGAAAATGCTGACGTTCATGTACCAGCGGATAAGCCGATCCCTAAGCGAATGAAGGGGTTAATTGAAGTAAGGCATACATAATAAACAATTAATAAATTCAATAAAATTTTTCATCTTGTTAAAACGCCCTCCAGCCTTCTCTCTAATCTATGCTATGTAAAAACCCCCTCCCCTATTCTCGCTTTTAAATTTTTTTTCTTTTTTTTTTTTTTTTTTTTTTAAAACCGCACTCCGTCTCCTCTGCCTTCCTTTCTGGCCTTCTCTCTAAGCAGTAAAAACACCCTCCCCCGACCCCATATTGTGTGTGTGCGTTAGCTCCCTGCAAGCTATGTAAAAAAAAACCTCCCCTTATTTGTGTGTTTGTGTGTGTTAATTAAATCTTTGGCCCCTGTTTTTTGGCCCCCTGGCCTGTGTTTCTGAGTGTGAGTGCTCTGCGATGTTTTTATGAAAGGTTTCCCAATCCAGTGATCGCGGCCTCCTTGGTAAACCGCAAGCAAGAAGCAGAGGGATATACCCATGCAACCCCCTCAAAAGGGGGCCTGTTATTCGGGGGGCACGGGTGGTCCCAGACCTTGAACACCTGTGCGCTGACGATCGCTCTGGAGACCCCCCTGCACATGTTACACTATCAATATAAAAATGTATTTCAAAAATGTATTTATTGTCAGTTTTTTATTTACTTCTAGATGATTTATTTTCTTAGTTTGCTGCTGCTGCCTGCAAGTCGTAACACTACACACCAAGGCGACAATACACAACCCCCCCACCCGCCAATAAAAAAATTCACAGCACAGCGAGGCCCCCACACATTAATAAATAAATAAATGCTAAAATAAATAAATAAAAGAAAGACTGAAGAGAAATAAATATATACTGTACATGTATATATTTGTAGATATACTGTACAGATATAACACGGTATATATATAGCATACAGATACTGTTTACATAATATAACACTGTGTATTATATATTATATATATATATATTATATATATATATATATATTATAATTATATATAATATATAATACGGTCTATATATATATATATATCATACAGCTATATTTGATATATATATATATATATATATATATATATATATATATATACAGTATATACAGTATATATATATATATATATACATACATACTGTATGTGAGTGAAGAGAAAAAAGTAACCCGTATGGGAGCACTCAGGTATGCAATTGATATATTTGTTTATTTATTTGACACAGTGCAAAAAGGGATGAATAAACAGTACATGATTTAAAAACACTTAAAAAAGAGGCATGGACCCTTAAATACTAATGAACAGCACTAGGGAACGACACACACTGTCAACCCTAAACATGAAAAGGATAGTGACTCAAAAAACACTAGGGAGAATGAAAGTGAATCACAATAGGTTACTGGGTTCAAAGGCACCTATACAACGCTAAGGATAATGCACACTACACACCAAAAGGTAGACTTGTCAAAGTATAAATGACAGTCTCAAAGCATCACACATCTGCATTAGCAGACAGTGATATAACCAATGCCTACAGCACAAATCATGTGTAGGAAAGGTGGTAAGGTGGAATGAAATCCCTAGATGTGTAGAGCAATGAAGTTAATGAATAGCATACAGTATAAAACATAACATTACAATCCACACAGTACATTGCATTTACAGTACATTGTATACTGTAAATGATGCATAGCATTAAATCTATGCACCATATACAGTACTGTACATTCTGCAAATGAATGTTAACAATATAATTGCAAGCTACTCTACCAGTAAATACTGTACAAACACTTCCAAACAAGTCAACTACAGTATTTTAACCAATCAAGTAAACCAAAATCAATATATACTGTAAGTACCAACCAGAAAAGACAATTTAAAACCAAACTAACCCTTACAATACCAAGGATTACATCTATCTAATTGTAAAAAACCTTATACATTATACATTATACACAGCATTGTTTAAAGCCCCCTCCCCTCTAATGTTTCTGTTAAGCAGATTACACTGAAGGGAGAGAGATATAAAGGCCTAAAGCCCCTTCCCCCCCTAATGTTTGTGTTAAACAGATTACAATGAAGGGAGAGAGATATAAAGGCCTAATGCCCCTTCCCCCCTAATGTTTCTGTTAAGCAGATTACACTGAAGGGAGAGAGATATAAAGGCCTAAAGCCCCTTCCCCCCTAATGTTTCTGTTAAGCAGATTACAACCAGCAACACTAGAATCTCCCGGGGAGATCCACACTTAGCCCATTCAGATCCGGTCCAACGAGGCTTGTGCATGGCATTGGAGATCGGGGGGATGGTCTGCAAACGGAGGATGAGATGGGGGTTCCCTGGAGAGAAGCTGGCATTCTGATGGAGAGTGGAAGAGGTGACTTGGGGTATTCCCGGTAAAGGAGAAGCGCAGGTGGTGGAAGAGGGTGACTGGAGGACGGTGGGGTGAACGCGGGATTCCGGGAGGTAGAAGCAGAGTCGTCCAAGAGCAAAGGAGACGTGACCCGTTGATTCATGATTGGCGGCACAGGCATGTCATATGGAACCGGAGGAAGATGGGGGTGGAGAAGCTCGGGCTGAAATTTCCGGGGGAAAGCTCCAGAGAGTCGTCGAAATATGGGAGCAAGTGGTCTGCGGATTCGGTGAGTTGGCTGCCATGCGGTCTGCGTTATGCCGAGCACAGAGTACCGTTTTTCTTCTTACTAATAGGCTGACGTGTTTAAAAGCCTTAGCTTGGGTCAGCAGAAGGTTTTCTTGTTGGAGCCTTAGCTGTAGCTTGCCTTTGGCTTGGAAAACGGTTAATACTGCCTTTCTTGTTTTCAGTGGGCGGCACGCAGAGGTGAGATGATTCGTTCGTCCATAGAAAAAGGGGCTGTCTCCAGGCTAAGCGGGAGCACAATGCAGTATCTGGACATATGCCTTCAGATAAGATCAGCAAGTGGTGGGCCTGGGCTATGCAAAGTGTTACAACCTTTTATGCATGGCTGCCAGGTACAGGGTTGAAAGTGGGTGGTCTGTTATGTGAAGTCATTAAACATTAAAATACACCATCCATTTTGTGGATCCTGCACATGAAGACACATGACTAAACATCGAATACAAATTCTTGTGTTTGTATTTCTTTCTACAGTCTCGCAGCAATGCCTGTAAGAAAGATTTCCAAGGGATTCTCAGCAGTGCGAATGAAGGAGATGTGTACACGAGCGGAGGAAAACGAATTGCAGTAGATATCCAAGCGCGGTTAACTGCTTCTGGCCTCGTGGCCATCAACACTGTGGGCTATCAGCACAAGAAAAAACAGAGACCGCAACAAAAACGGCACCAAGGGACAATATGCGGTAGTATAGTATACTGTATTGTATAATACTGAACCAAAAAAAAAAAAAATAGAAAACTGCTAGCTTGTACATCTACTAGTAACCGTATTTATATAGTATAGAAGTTTATTATATTAAAAACAGTATATACTGTAGTGTACGGTATGTGTGGCACATTATATTTTTTGTGCAGCAGTATACACTTTTTTGGATATTCAAGTCATCTGACAACGGAATATACAGTATATGATGTGTATGATTCATGATAAACAACAGATAGTCCGTGTATTTATATGTATATTTATTATATTTACAACAGTGTATATACTGTAGTGTAACTGTATGTTGTGGTCCAATTTATATTTTTGTGCGCAGTATACACTTTTGGTATTATGGCAATTCTCTGACAACGGGAAAATATACAGTATATGATGTGGTATTTTATTATGATATAACAACCGTATACCGTAGTGATTAGTATAGTTATTATATTACAACTGAGTATGACTGTAGTGTAATGTATGTGTGGTACCATTTATATTTTTTAGGGCAGCAGTATAGCACTTTTGGTATTTGCATTCATCTGGACAACGGAAATATACAGTTATAGATGGTATTTATTATGATTTTTTTATTTTATAAACAACAGTATACGTTATTTAGATAGATATTATTATATTAACCAACAGTATATTACTGTAGTAGTGTACTGTAGTTGTGGTCAATTATATTTTTTGGGCAGCAGTATACACTTTTGGATTATTCAATTCATCTGACAACGGAATATACAGGTATATGATGTGTGTATTTATATGATATAACAACAGTGTTTATACTCGATTATTATTTATATAGTTATTTATTATATTCAACAGTATATCTGCTTCAGTTTTACTGTATGTGGTCAATTTTAAGTTTTTGGCTGAGAAAGTATTACAATTTTGGTATATTGCAATTATGACAACGGAATATACAGTATTATGATGTGTATTTATTATGATTATAAACACAGTACCGTATTTATTCTATATTTTATTATATAAACAGTTATATACTGTTAGTTGTACTGTATGTATGTGTGGTCAATTTATATTTTTTGTGCAGCAGTCTACAACTTTTGATATTGCAATTCATTCTTGACAAACGGATAACAGTATATGATGTGTATTTATATGAGATACAGTAACCACAGTATACCGGATATTTATATAGATATTTATATTACAACAGTACTGTTATACTGTATATTTTGTCTATTTATATTTTATATTACAGCAGTATCACATTTTTTGTATATTTATATTTACTGTATATTACAAATTACATGTTACAGTTACAGTATACAATAGACCATTTTATATTGCCGCATATTAATAACACAATATAATTCTTGCATGTAGGCGGACTACTTTCTGGTGGACAGAATAAGTGAGGAAATGATGAGAGGGAGGAGAGAGCATTAAGGGTTGTTTTAAAAAAACACTCTCAGGAAAACCACACATCTGAATGATCCGAGGCAGCCATAAAGAAGATGAAGACGCAGAATTATGAGATTAAATATTGCGACGATTACGTGGAGTTATGATAAGTGGAGACAGTACACAGGACGTCACTGTCTAAACTGCTTTAGAACAAGTTGTTGTTTTTGCAAAATGCTACATGCGCTGTGACGACTAACATTTTTTATTCAATGTGGACATTCACAAGTCGCATACCCCATGATACGGGACTGCAAAAACATCAAAGAGTAAGCCAGGGCTCCGCAGGATGATCGACAGCGTGTAGGGACTTTTCCAGGATTTGGCATCATCTTCATCTGATGGAGTCTAACTACTTGTGCTGGAGAGATTTGCAATATCTTGAGTTCCACAAAAAAAAGGAGCCGCTAACTTTGAGAAAGCCCGGCAACAAAACAACCACTGTGAAGCTGCATGTGGGGGGCCATCTACTCTAAGGCGTGGACCGGTATGCATTGTCGTCTTTGAAGGTACAATTTCTCAAATATAATGCCGCCATGCATGTACTTGACTAGTGGTGCTCTCTTACAACGAAATAGCCTTAACCTGCACTATGTACTTTGACGCACTTTTCTTTTCTTGCTATAATAAGGAATCATGGTAACAGATGTCTTACAAGACACATTGATGCCATTGTCGTGTAGTGCGCAATCACAGAAGAACTTTCAGATGGTCTCGCTTTTACCAGGATACACATGATTCCACAACGCACCACCGCGTCGACGCGCATATCCTATGCGCGTCATAACAACTGGGTGAGACGCCACAGGAGTAAGTGCAGTTGAGACCCGTTGTCCCATATTATGTTTCCCCACTGTTTGTACTGTGTACTGATCCTTCTAAACACTAATTGGTCTTTTCTTTCTTTTCCAAACACAGATCCCAACGTTCAATCCATCGAAATGGTCGGCATCAAGCGACAGGACCCATCCTAAAGTGGGAAACCCTCCGAAGCAGGACCGAGTTTGTATACAGCAATCATGAGTTTTGGACTAGTCTGTGGAACATGATACTCCGAGGAACGATTGCAATAAATATATAGACCAATTGCCACTATGGTGTTGCCCATGTCATCGCGCGCAATGGACAGCATCCAGCGATAGTATACAGTGCGTACGTATTGTCTAGTAAAGTACCCTAGTATATGGACAGGTAAAGGCCCACAGATTTTAATAGCTTTCCACAATAGTCAGAGTTCTACAGTAGGTTCCAGTATTACAGACACTTAGACTATGTTTTGACATATACAGTAACTAAATCGTGCCTACTATGCCACTGCTACTCTCATTTTTTTCTTTCCCAGAGAAAGCTGACAACACCAGCCACCTACTGTTATACAGTAGTTCTACCAATATCAGTACGCCACATACAGACAGTACAGTAATAACCAAGTTTTTTGTTGTCTTGTCGTTTCACCAGGAAAAAGGGTGCACCAAGGGGGAGGGGGGGCCTTGGGTCCCGTGTTCGTCAAATCTGACTTGTTGCATACAGGTATGGTATTAAAACGCATAATGAGTCACAAAAAACCGTCTCCTCTCTCAATGAACTACTGTCACCGCAGACACAAATGAGGCTACTGTTACAAAGTATTCAGATATGGGAAAAAGAACCGGATTTGGGGTTATTTAACATTACAGTATTACTGCTCTGGCAATATTTATTACTGTATATTTATAGATACTGTACTTTTATTAAGGTATTCGAGAATGTACTCTACTGCTATGAGACTGAGGGACTGGTGACTTTCAACCCTCGTCAGACAAAGAATACGGATATTTCACATCACGTATATTTTTCCGGTATATGTTCAGTAATTTAGAAGCAGAGCGGTGGCTTTCTGAACAGCCCAGGGCCCAGATTAACAAAAATTGGCTTGGATTGGATACCAGACGATTGATGCCTTGGCCAGAGGAGTTAAGATCAAAAAACACTCTAAGGGAGGGGGTGGGGGGGTAGCTCTGTAGGATTTACTGTGTCAGTATTCCCAACGACCAGGTCAACCTAATAATTGCATGAATAAACCCCCAAACAAGGCCCCAATATACTAGTAAATAATACTTACAGTACTGTAAAGTATGTATTAATTGCTGTGTTGATGTTTGAAATTGTTAACTTGAAAGAGTTCACCATTGGTATTGTAATACGTAATTTGTAAATAGAAATATTTTGTGGCGACTCAGCAATAAAAGACTGGTTAATTTATCTCTCACATTAAAGTACGTGAATACGACCCGCAATCACCATTGTAACAGTTAAAGGGTGGCATAGGATGGAACGCACGGTGCTAAAAAGGGGTACTAAATATGATACTGTATTATTCATGTATTGATCAAAGAGAGTTGATTCCAGAAGAGATTCCCCTTTTACAGTAATACAGCACTCTATGTCATTATACACTACAGTATACTGTAGTAAAGGTTAGACACACACATTGTCTTGTCAGTCATATCTGTATACTAAAAAATCTGTCAGGTTGCCAGAATCACTGCGGATATCGGCGGAAAATAATACAATTTTAATTATCATTCTACGTACTGTATAAGGGGGAATCATTTGATCAATCTCTCTGTGATCAAACACTATAAATACAGTATTTATTCTCAAGCTCATACCTCACTAACTACAGGACTAAACTGCTTTTTGCTTGCAATAAACAAACAAACCAGGGAAGCGAATTATCTGTTATGGGATGTTTAGGACAGGCCCCGCAGCCACTTTATGTTGAAACCACATACATGAAATGACTAACATTGCATGAATAATTACACAAAAAAAATATATAAAAAATAGCACAAGGTCTCCTGACGAGAGAAATTGTCCAGGTGGGTGTGGATACAGGTTAATGCCCCTGTCCTGATAGGACAGTACTCGGCAAGAATCGGCCTTTGAGAGGTGACTATCCAAATGGTAGCTGGGGTGGAAAGCCTACCAATCTGTGGGCAGTGTATTTGAAATGTGTAGTAAATGGAAGGTGCCGTAGCATCAAATGTGGAAGCAGAAGCGCCTCACCCAGTACCTTCATTACACTTGGGCGCTTTTTGCTGAGCTACTGCAAAGTCCGTGCAAGCACCAGCAACATTGTAAAAAAAGACAGAAAAAAAAGAGCATCATGCAGCGCGAAATGGCCGTGGGAACTTTGTTTCAGATGGCCCTAGAAATAATATTGTTATTTTTTCTTTATGAAATCACTAACTTTATATATAAAGTATATATTTATTTTCTCTTCATGTATTTCATTTATATTTATTTATGAATTGGGGAAGCGGCTGTGCGTGAGGGGCCATGGCAAGGATTGGTGGCCCGGGGGGGTGGTCGGTTGAGGGGGCCCATTGGAACGGTTACAGTATTGGGTGGGCTTGGAGGGTTGAGGTTTGGTTGACCTCACAGTTACATTCTGACATGGGCGCCCCCTCCTCCCCACATTTTAATTACTGTACACTAAACGACATCCAATGAGGAGGGTTTTAGAGGGTTTTTCACCAATGCAGGGAGGGTTTTTACCAATGGCATTGTGGTAAGGCTTTAGGCCTTTTAATCTCTCTCCCTCAAGTGTAATTTTCTGAACAGGAAATCATTAGGGGGGAGGAAGGGGCTTTAGGCATTATATCCTCTACCTTCAGTGT